>CAXHUL010000101.1:0-34000 GCA_964019695.1 Loripinus fragilis
ATAATCACCTTCTAGACCAGTCTAGATCAGTCTTCAGGTAGACATAGAGATTTATGAAGACAAATTGAGGAGCCAATCAGGAGACAGGATTCAATCCAGTCATGTAATAACATGCTTTATTTGTTATTTTTGAAATTGTCGTCTGTTGCAAATTATACGTTGTATAATCCGTTTCTTGTTTACTGTCGTGAGTTGGCTCCCGGTACCGTTAGTTTAACATGTGACCGGGACCAGGGTGACGACAGTAAACATGATTCGCATTATACTTCATGGGTTATAAGCAAATACATAGGTATGGACTAACTTGTCACTGAAAGGCCCTAAATAATTTATCTCTTCTTTATACATGTTTATAGATGAACGCAGAATACCATTATGAAGCCGCCGCGGTGTAGTGGATAATCCCTATGGCTGTGAAAACCGGGAGTTGCAGGTTCGATTCGCGGCTTCTCCAGAACCACTTTCGGTTGAGCCTTCGGGTGTTTCCGTCATAAAATATACTCACAAATCATAAACCCTCCCTGTCCGGTACTAGTTACTACATGTACCAAGGTGAAGCCACAAAAAGTTTTACCTGCAGGGATTGCAGGTTCGATCCCCAGCTTCTCCAGAACCACTATTCTTCGAAGAGCCTTCGTGTGCTCCCGAGATAAAAATACACACACAAACCATAAACCCTCCCGGGCCAGTACTGGCCCCGAGGTTATAAAACTTTTTTCATGCTCAACTCAACTGAGCACAAAATTTCAACCACTCATAAAAACTAAAATACCGAAAAGTAAATAAGTTTCTTGCTTTATGTCTCTCAGATGTGGGATTTATCATGCTAATAAACAATTGTTGGCATTTTAACATTTATGTGCAGGATAAATTTTGTGCTCAGTTGAGTTGAGTATGAAAAAAGTTTTTATAACCTCGGCCCCTGGTTATTGCCCAGGAAAAGCCACAACAGTTTTTTTTTACCTGCAGGCACTGGTTTGAATAGATGTAACTTCCTGATTGTCTTGGACACCACGAGGCTTCGCTCAACGTTTTGTTAAGAGAGATGTTTTCACCATGATCGCTGTTGAATGTCAGTGGTTCTTTGGAACATGCCATCTTTACATGTGCATCATACCTGAATGTCGAGTTGATTGTCCTTGTTTTTCTGTAGCACAAGATGACAAGTAAATAAATGCAGTTAGTTTTTTTCTTGCACTTTGGATATAGGCAATTTTAAAAAGATAGCATATAAGTATATTTCAATCTGTGACGTCACCGTTTAAAACGGGACATTTCCATATCATTATTTTTTCTGTAAAAATTACGATGAACTAGTTAATGAAGACAATTTCATAAACGCAAAAATAGAAAATGGCAATATACAATAAAATCGTAAAATAATTGCACTGATGGTTTTCAAGGAGGACACAGTCTAAGTGACTGTAATAGATTAATTTTAAAATACACATTTGTACGTGCTACATTATTCTCCAGTATTATCCTCGAGTATAATATTTTTACTGACCGCTCCAAGGCGGCGCTTCTTTTGTAAATCATTTATGTTATTTCTGTCTTGTTTTGTTGTGCTTTCATGCACTTCTGTTTGTTGATGCCTTGTGGTCACCTTCTGGGAAAGGGTTGACCTCTTGGCTCTTGTTTGTGATATCTAATTGTGGCGTTTTCACTTTGCCATTGGTATCCTGGGTCAGGTGTTGTGCTTGATTTATCGATTCCTGATCTTTGCCCTCTTTATTACATTCATTGACGCTTTTTAATTTGACTTTGTGTTAATATGACTGGTATAAGAAAATAACAGGCATCAGAAAACTACAATACATATAAATACGTTTATTACGTGATTCAATTTGCTTTTTGGTGATTGTACATGTAGCTGCTATAGTCTTCAGTGGACCAGTTTTGTGCAAAAATCCGGAAATACATTGATTTAAACGGTGGCTTCACAACGGTCCCATGGCTGTAAGTGTAAGGATTGGATAAAACATCGGTCACGGGATATCAAGAGGCTTGCAGATTGATGATATATGTAAATGGTGATTCCGAGGGGTGGAACGTTCTATTTACATCTCATAAATATTCATGATAAATAGTCTATTATTACCTAACCGTCTAGGGAGCGCAGTGGCGCAGTGGCTCAGTGGTAGAGTGCTTGACTCGAGACCAAGGGGCAGCGGGTTCGAGCCTCACTGGCGTCACTGCGTTGTGGTCCTTGAGCAAGACACATTTATCCTAGCTTAGTACTGGTTCAATCCAGGAAGACCCGTCCCTGTTTAACTGAAGGGTTGTTGATGTGACGTAAAAAATCAAATCAAACAAACAATTACGCAGTATTTGTTTTTTTTTGCTATCTCATGCGTCACTGAACATTGTCCAGGCAATAGTTTTTTTATACCATGGCCTGGTTTCGCGCTGCTTCACTGTAAAACGCCCAGGCGCTATTCGGCGATGGTACGGTTCGTTTATGAAAACAATGGTGAAAATGAGGCATGGTTTGACAACTTTTAACTCAAATAAATTCGTTGATTATGGTCAGAAACATAAAGTGTTGGTGCGGAACATTTTGAGACCAATTGAGGTGTTTTTGTGAAATGCTCTGCTTTGCAACAAAACCGCATCGTCTACAGTAACTTAAACTTCAACGGGCGCGTGTTCGATTCGGACCTGTTGCGAAAATACTGGCCTCGAATGGATCGGGTGTTAACTCCCCAGCAGCAGTGTCTTTTATTGTTCTTTCTCAATCTACCCGTCGATCAAGCTACTTCCAAAAATCCACCATTGCGTGAGCGATGTTTATATACTTTGGATACCGGATTGTTTCAAAAACAGAGACCCCGTGTTAGAGACCTTATAACTGAGCTGGATACCGGCTTGCATCTGAAAACGAAAAGGTCAATCAGAGACCTTACAACAGAGCTCGAATCCAGATCAAACATGGAGCCTTTGGAAGTTTTAGGCTAAGTGTGACGAAATAACTAGATGTAGATGGTTCAGTTTCAATATGCTCCCTAGGCATTATGTTCATTGACTTCGGTCGAGGAATACGGTTGTATGACCTATACATACTGCCGGGGAGGGGGTTTACTCTACCACTATTCGGTGTGTTCATGAGCAGAGTCTTACTGGAATATGCACATTTCCTGTGTTTTATTTGCTTCCAATGGATCACCTCTGTAGAAATCGTTAACTAAACCAAAAAATACTCAGCGTTTGAAAAACACGAAACACTGAAAAGAGTGGCTTCAGCAAATACAATATTAAAAACACTATAAAATTCTTCTTTAATAATAACTGTGAAACGCCATGCGATGGTTCTATAATAAGCTTTTTTAAAAGCTAACCTTGTGAAATTATGTGTATGCGGAAGTTAAATTAGCTGAGTTTTGAAATCGAAACTAAAAAAATAATGAAATTGCTTTTAAAATGGAGCAAATGTTCGAACAAAGGCGTCAAAAACTGTACATAAATGCCTTATGTCACCCCAGCCACTGTAACTAAAGCAACACTTTCCTTTCGGGAATTTCATCAAATAGCCCTTCTATAAATAGCCTTAATATTTTTTTACTGGTTTCAAATATAATTTCTCTTCGATAGCACAATGTACGAGCGTAATTTTGTTTAAAGTTCAAACTGATAGTCTAAGAGTTAAATGTCATAATAATAATAAAGCATTTTAAAATCGATGTTAATCGTAAAAAAACTTACGTGATCCTGAATAGAAAACCAAAAAATACAACACGGAGTCACGTGGTACATGCATTGACATATACTCCTCAAAATAATTGAAGGATCAAGACTTTCAAACACGGGTAGCATGTCCTGTTATCCTTAGGTTCGATTAATTCCGTAATGCACCAACGACCTCAATTCGACGTTAAGTGACGTTAAATGCGTATTGCTTGTTATTGTTTATCCTTGCATTCCAGTACTTGGCTGGTTTTGAAGCAATATTTTACTGACATTTCAGCATGATACGATTTCTTTGTTTGCACATTGTGGAGTCGACGCCATGTAACAAATCATGAAGAAGATTGGGTTTCATGATCTTCGTTCTGACGTTCACGTTACATTTTTACGTTTTTAGTTTTTTCATCTTGTGGCGTTAATTTTATTGTTAAAGTGACACTTTTGCATTTCATCACATGCCATAAGCATATTCGAATATTAATTTAATCAAAACATCATACAAAAAAATATTTTCATCCGTTGCGTATCTTTGTTCTTTAAGTATATTTCTACATGTAGTATGTAGCTGTAACGAAATTCAATAAAATCTTACAGACGGATGGCTGAGAATGGGTTTGCTCCCCCCCCCCCTAGGGAATTTTGCAGACATATCCTATCTTGTAGAGAATTTAAAGCCGAGTCTTTTAAGAGATGTTTGCACTCTGTGCTCCGGGGCGTTAGTCTGTAAGAGCCTGTAACATACGTTACTTAATCAAACTAAGAAAAAGTAAATTGAAAGACATTAGAATATTTATTTTTAAAAATCATTCATATAGTCTGCATACTGGATATCTTAACTACATATGACAGCCATTTGAACAAAATTGCCGCTTCCTAAGGTGTCATATGCGTTACATAAATCAGATAACCCATTAAAATTTGCAAGTGTGGCTAACATCATTTACATTCACAATCTCTCTGTGTGTTTTGCAAAATGTTTTTAACCATTTCTGACTAGCTTATGCAATTGGCTAACAGTAAAATTAAAGTTTATTTCCCTAGCTTGAATATTTTTTCTGGAATAAGCAATTAAACAACCCTACCCCTACCCAGTTTTAAGGTGAAATGTTTGGTATTAAAACTAAAGTAAAAATAGTTAAAAATATTTGCAGTTGATGAATGTGTTTCATTGTTTGGGATTTATTTGCTTCTATGAAAAGACTCATAAATCTGCAAGTTTGTTGCAAAATTTTCAATATCAGAGGCTGTAATATATGTTACCTGATGTAATAAAAGGGCAAGCTCATTGTCTTTACGTAAGATATGCCTAAAAATGTTTTAATCTCCTCGAGGGAATTTTGCAGACATATTCCTTCTTATAGTACAACTCAAGCTGCATCGAATAAGGGATGTTTGCACTCTCTATGTTGGGGCGTTAGTCTGAAACAGCGTGTTACATGCGTTACTATATCAAATAAAGGAAATGTAGTTTGAAAGTTTGAGCTAAAATTGTGAAAAAACTTGCAGCTGTTGGATATCTTACATTGTTTAGGGATTTTAAACTGGCTCCTATGATAAAGACTTATAGATCTGCTAGTTGTCATCAAGTTTTAAAGATCAGAGAGCGTTACATATGTTAGCGTGATAAGTAAAATCATCAAACAGTATTTTGACATCAAGCTGAGTAAGGGCCTGCTCCATCCTAATCCCCTTTGGAATTCTGCAGACAAATTACATCTTATGTAACTATTCAAGGTGCATTTAATAAGAAATGTTTGCACTCTGTAAGTCGGGGCGTTAGCCTGTAACAGCTTGTTACATATGTTACTATATCAATTTATAAGAATAAGAAATTTGAATGTTTGAGCTACTAAAAGAAGACATTAAAATTTTCTAATAAATTGACATTCTTATAGTCTTTATACTGGATGTCTTTACTACATATGGAAGCTGTTTAACATTAATATTGCTAATTGTGGTGTTATGTGCGTTACATGAACCTAATTATAATTTAAAAGCTACAATTGTGGCTATCGTCATTTAGTTAAACAATTTCTATGACTTGGTTTCAAACTGTTTTATTAGATTTTACAAACATATACTTAATTGATGAAAAGGCAAAAACCAAGTTTGCTTTTCTATCTTAAACGTATTGTCTTATAGGAACTGATACACAGCCCTACTCCCAGTTTTACAGAGAAGCGAATTTTGTTATTACCGTTTAAGTAAAACACATGAAAGCTATTACAGCATGTGGGTATTTTTCATTTTCTTAGTCTGTCTTGCTCATATATCTGCAAGTTTAAGATCAGGACACTTAATGTGTACTTATAAGTCTTTGGTGCCAAAACACTAGAAATTATATTCATTTCTGATTATCAAGCCCATGGACTGTTTTTACAGATGTTATCAATGACCTTTTGGACACATTTCCTAATACGGTGCATATAATGCTAAATATAGAGCCACAAATAGAAAAGATAGTTTTTCATTTTTACAAAAAAAATACAATAAATGAAATGGTCCAAACTATTTCTTATCGATTTAACACTTATGTTAAACATTTGTCGTTGTCTGCTTCTGTGGTAATCATTATTATCACACGCCTCCTTGCAACTAGTAAAATCATCACACAATATTTCAATCATTTACTGTTATTCAATTTTACCACCAGTCCATTCAAAATTGATGAGACATTATCAACTTTCCAATTTTGCCATTTATGGCTTGGAACATTCGGAAACTGATATGAATTTCTAATAGTTGGCTCTTTGAGTATGTGTTTCAAGTGATACTCTGCAAGTAGGAGAAAGACTAAAGCTTTACAAGCAGGAAAACTATGCCATTAAGAGCAATGAGTACCTGGACTGATGTACCTTGATATTTCTGTGATAAAGAATCATATCTTAGCTGGTTAACTTTTATAAATGTAGCCTTTCCATACATGCAACCCACATATTTTCATCTAATAATGTCTCTGCACTTATTATCTTTCCCCAAGCATTCAAAAACTTATTTGAAGTCTTAGTACTTCTGAAGTCTGAAACCGAGGTAACTCTTTCCCTTCAGATAAACGAACTAGATGTATCACAGCAGGTGAAGCAATGAAATGCAGGATGAACAGAGCGCAAATAGACCCTTTCAATTCAATGATTCACTAAGTTTCTAAGATAAGAGCGCTTATTAAAGGATGTAACATATATAACTCGTCATAATAAATGAGCAAGGGCATTGTCGTGACATCCTTTTTGATTACAAAGTCAGAGGCAAGTGTTTTCAATTTCAGTGTTTTCAATGGATCATGAAATTAGGCACCTTATCAACTTGTTTACTCTGTATAAATCTTCCATAGAGCATAAAATAGAACTACTGGTTATCCCATTCTACCTATAGTCCACTTTCCTACTTTTGAATGCAACAGCTAATGATATGGCTGTAAAAACTGTGAAATCATAGGTTTTACATTATTTTAAGACATGCTTCTATGTACTGACATCAAAAAACAACCTACTGCAAATATAATTGATGGCAATGTCCAACTTCATATTCTTTCTCTTATACCAGATAACTTTCAAGGTGTAACAGAAATTGTTTCAGACGGTCTGCCAAAACCATCAAGAGTCAACATTGTAACTAAAGAAAACTTATAAAGTTCTTTGGGCGCAGCAAAATACTATTGATCTAAGACCTGAGGACTTAAGCACCAAAAGACTGGATAGGTTCCATGGCAAATGATGCAAAAAAGCACCAATGTCAGAAATCTTAAAGTATTCTTAGAGGTACAGGGTCGAGACATAGATTTTGCAAAATCAGAGCAAAGTTATCATTTGACAAGCACAGATGCAGATGCAGCTGCAGTTAGATTGCTCTTGCCACTTCACAGGAAGAGATATATACCAGAGTCATACTCCATTGTATGCATATATGTGAAATGGCATTAAACCCATATTTAATCAGGTGTTCGATCCCATGACACTGACATGCTGTTTCTGCTTTTGAAGAATGCTAAGGATTCAAGTTTGGCTGAGTCAAGTTGTTTGACGCTGGCACTGGCCACACATACAAAGAAAATTAAGTCTTTTGATGGCAAAAGAGGAGGATAACACGAAATGCTTATATGTGATGTTTGTCACAATTACCAATTTTAAAAAGTAATCTTAATTAATGTAACACATATAACACCATAGGAAGCTGTATATTTGTTAAAAAATCTTTTCTTATGTATCAAAGGTATTCAGCATGCAAACTACATGAATAATTCATATAAATAGATAGTTTTATGTCTTCTTTCTGTTTCTCAGACTTATATCATTTATTCTTAAATTGATATGGTAACATAAGTATCATACCATTACAGGCTAAACCCCTAGTTAATGGAGTGCAAACATCTCTTATTTGATGCAGCTTGAATTGTTCTTTAAGGTAGGATATGTCTGCACAATTCCCAAAGGGGTGGAGAGGAACAGGATTGTACTCAGTTTGCAGTCCTAATACAATGCCATGATTCTACTTGTTGTGATGAAATGGGTGATTATTTTGCCATAGAAGCAGACACAATGATAGACATTGTGAGGGTGACTTGAATAAAGATTGTTTTTGAATAATTTTTATATAATAGGAATATTTATTAAATTGTGTCATTTAAATGAGAACTATTATTTTCTATCTATATGTCTATATATTTTAATATTATAGGCATAAGGAAATATGTGATTAAAAAGGTTATATATAACATAGGTAACACAATTCCATAGTCTTGTTATCAGCAATGACTGTAATTACTAAGACTAAGGCACCAGAGGCTAGAGATTAACAGGAAAACATGTGAAAAACGGTATTTTTCGGAAATATCATCTCTTACTTCCAAGAAAATTTCCTAGCTCATTCATTATGCCATGTAACATACGTTACATACTTTAATAAGTGCTCTGATCCTGATGTCAAACTTGCAAATGTATGATTCTTTATTGCATTAGCAAGACAGTGTTAAAAATGTAAGATATCCACGAGCGTCAAATATTTTGATATAATTTTCTTCAATAATAGATACCAAAATTGGATACTTAAAATTGGGGGTAGGGTTGTTTAATAGCTCATATAAAACAATGTATCTGAGATAGAAAAGCAAAATTTGCTTTTTTCATTAGTCAAATGAGTATTTTAGTAAACTAAGATTAAAAACACTTGTAAAAATGCACAAATTGTCTGTAAAATGAATGATGTTAGTCACGATTTCAACTTTCTAAGGGAAATTTAATCTATGTAACGCATATAACACCATTGAAGGCTAAAATTTTGTTTGAAATGCTGCTTTTATGTAGCTTAGGCATCCAGCTTGAAAACTACATAAGAAATTTGAATAGTTAGATGGTTTAATGTCTTCTATCTGTAGCTCAAACTCTCATTTTGATTTTTTCCTTAGTTTGTTACAGTAACATGTGTAACAGGCTGTCAGAGACTAACGCCCCGGAGCACAGAGTGCAAACATCTCTTAAAAGATGCGGCTTGAAATTTTCTTTAAGATAGGATATGTCTGCAAAATTCCCTAGGGGGGGGGGAGCAGGACCTTTTTTAGCTCGAAGTCTATTAAAGGCTAAAGTGACTGTCACACATTACCGGATAGCACTAACGGACGCGTAACGGACAGTAAAATTCTCTGTCCGTTCAGGTCCGTTTGCGTGCGTTTCTTGTCCGTTCCCCATGCGGTGAATGCGTTCCGTGTCAGGTGATATCCGTTTTGTCCGGTCCTACATGTATCCGTTGGAAAGTTTTGGACATGTTCAAAACTTCGAACGGACGCCACCGGATAAATATGTACAGTGGATGAACGTTACTCATGCGTTGGCATACGGTTTGTCCGGTTCTCGTGGGGAAGTGTCCGATTCTCATGCGTTCGGCATCCTGTAGGTATCCTGTATGTATCCGTTGATGTCCGTTCGACATGAGCTACAGGACAGGTAAGAGAGTTTCATGGACGAGTACCACATGCGAACTCTGTGATCGTTCAACGAACGTTTTGTCCGTTTCTTATCCGGTACCTATTCGTTTTGTCCGTTATACATCTGCTACACGTACGTATGTTGCCGTTCTTTGCCCGTTACTTTTTCGGGACGTATGCGCTTCTTGCGACTTCCGCGTCGACATTCGACGACTTCCATCACCGGATAAACATTTTTGCATTTTTTCTGTCCGTTCGGCGCCCGTTACCTTTAATCTTTAATATGTGACAGCTCCATTAGTTAAGTTTAGTTTAGGTTTTGACGAAATCGAACGCACGTAGTGATTTTGCACCCCCTTTTCCAAACCGGGTAGGCGACAATCGAAAACGTTAATACTATCGACGAACGTAGATTAAAAATTAATAGAAACAAAGTTTTCAATTGTCATTTGTCGCCCTACCCTACTGGCGACAAATGGCAATCGAAACCACTTTTTCTAGCGATTTTTGATTCGTGTTCGTTGATTGTTAAGAGCGTTTTCGATTGCCGCCTACCCGTCGTGTTTTCGTAATTTCTTAAACCACCGATCTATATTTTCAGATTCCTCTCAATTGAATAACACCAAATGTAAAACCGACCTTATATCATCGACGATTTTTTTTTACATTTTTCGTCGGTATACATTACGTAATATTGAAAAAATGAAATAAAGATAATACAAGGTAAGTGAACAGCGACTATGTGTTGGCTTTATTCAACAATTATGAGCCATGACAAAGTGGTATGTGTGACCAGCAAAGCCTCAGATCAGCCTGCGCATATGCACAGTCTGATCAGAGCCTTTGTTAGCCGCTTGAATATTCTGTGAGTGTTCAGCTACTTACTGAACGTCATTTGGAGTTACTAAGCTTAAAAGCAGGCTGCACAGGCTCGTCTGAGTCTACACTTTTCAAAATGCCACATTGTTGGAAATCACATGTTGCGGCTCTAATGTATTGGTCACTAGAACGGACTATAGTCCAGATCGTCAACTGGAAGCTTCCATTTTAAGAATGTGGTACTTTAAGAGGAGAGGACTTACATGTATCTTGATCACACGGAGATGGACATCCTAGATATCCATGATTGCTCGTTTTTTATCAGAAATGAGATAGTAAGCTAAGATTATTTCAAGAAACTATGATATTTATGAGGAAATGATTCACCATTGAGACACTCAATTTTAGATTTAATCTGTATTTATAAATTCTAATAAATGAACAGCGCCACAGGAAAACCTACGGTGGTACCTTTAGGACATTCATTATTTTCATTTTAGAAAACATATTCCGTGGGCACGATTAAATATGCTGTTCGGACGGAATAATACTCTGTGCGTACGATATAGCATTCTATGCTAATGGTTTACTAAACCGTTCGCATGATTTACTTATCTATCCACACAATTTAATATTCCGAACAAACGATTTAATAAAGCGTGCGCACCAAATCTTTATCGATGCTAACGATGTAATAATCCGATGGCATGGATTTATAATCTGTGCGCACAATATTACAGTTCGTATGCACGAGATGACAATCCAAGAGAACGATTTATTAATTCGTGTAAACGGAATAAAAATCCATGTGCACGATATAATAATCCATGCGCACGATATAATAATCCATACTCACAAAATAATAATCCATTCGCACAATATAATAATACATGAGCACGAAATAATAATATGAGCGCTCGATTTAATAATTCGTGAAAACGGAATAAGAATCCATGCACTCGATATAATAAACCATACGCACGAGATAATAATCCGTTTTCACGATATAATATTTTGAGCGCCAATTTAACAATCTACGTAAATTGATTGGTGTATTCTTCTGATTCAATAACCAAAGAGCCAAACGGCCATGCATTGCTCACCTGAGTTTGTGTCTTCTTGTATAAATATGTATCTGTTGGAAACAGACAAAGCCCCCTGTTGACATACAGGTATTCAAGTTCGACAGATCTCATTTGTTTATACTACATGTATTTTTGTAGAAGGTCACCAAAACAATTTCTGCCCAAACTACTTTGAATTCTTATCAACAACTTGATTGGTTTGAGCTATATGACGACCTGCAGGAGTCCAGTCGGACAAATTAGGGAAGAAAACAAAGATCAGGATTTGATACACGATGCTGAACGGCATTGCCCAGTTTAAACTTTAGGCTATGAATATCGCGGATCGGCCACTGTCGATTTCGACTGCAGGGAGCTCTTTTGACTTGCTGTTGGCGATAAGATTGTATCGTTTATGAGTGTTCGGAGTTTTTCTGTAGTTTTTGTTCTGCACTGAATAATAAGCATTCATATTTGAGTTTTAAGTGCACCATCCACCCAGGTATTCAGCCATTTCAGAGGAGATTTTTTTTTCAAGTTTCCTTAGCTGGAATATGCAACGCCCCTGGTCACACACTATACAAATACGTTCAAGTTAATATCAAAAGAGGCGGCAGCTGAGTTGCAATACCTTTTGGTGTAAACTTACACTTAATTTCCTACAAAACAACTTTAGTCCAACATTTCTACTTGTTTTTGTTGTAGTTATCCTCCGGATAAATACTATCGAACAGAGCATATTTTTAAAGCCGTTGAAGGGTAGCACCAATATCGGTGGCCATTAAGCTACCACCAAATTGGTGTAAGATTACACTTAATTTTTGCAGTGTATGTTATAATTAGTTCAAAATATTTTCCTTCTTTCTCTGAATATGGATTTTGTCATAGCAAACAGTGCAGACCCGAATGAAAAAACACATCGTGTGGCATTTCATCTGGGTCTTCCCTGTTCGATAAAGTACATAATTAGGGAAGGGTATACAAAGGCTTAACATCTCTTATATTCGGGTACAAAAGTTGGCATTGTTTTACAACGGACCAAATTCGTTATAGCTTTTATTGTGGAAGGTTGTCGCCGTTTCTGTCAAATGATGAGCGGTATTAGGTCAAATGATGAGCGGTTTTAGAGAAGATTCCAACAGCTTCCTTATCTGCCTAATGTCACGCCCCCTTGCTGCCATGTTTTTGAGGGACCAAGTTTGTTATCTGTTTTGTAGTGGGTCACCGAGGAAATATCCCTGCCAAATTTTATTCAATTCTGAGGATTGGTTCCAGGGGGTATGTTAAAAGTTTCCTATGTTACTTATGTAGAGGGAACATTCCTGTGAAAATTAGCCCGGTGGTATGCAAGGGAGTTGTCATTTCAAGCTGTTGACGACACACTCGATGAACTACAGACATTGACTGATCCCAGTAGCTCACTTTGAGCACTATGCTCAGATGAGCTATAACAGATTTAAAATCCAACTTGCAGAGCCTTTGTTCTATTCGTGCACATAGAATAATAACCCTTATTCACAAATTATTATTTCGAGCTCATAGATTATTAAATCGAGCTCTTTGATTTCTATTTCGTTTTAACGGATTAATAATTTGTGCGTACATATTATTATTCCGTGAGCTCACAATCTTATTTTGAGCGCACGGAATAATATTCTGTTTGCACGAATTATTATTCCGTTGGCATGGATTATTATTCCGTTTGCACGAATTATTATTCCATTTGCACGAGTTATTATTCCGTTTGCACGAGTTATTATTCCGTTTGCACGAATTATTATTCCATTTGCATGGATAATTATTCCGTTTGCACGAATTATTATTCCGTTTGCATAGATTATTATTCCGTTTGCATGGAATATTATTCCGTTTGTTTGGAATATTATTCCGTTTGCACGAATTATTATTCCGTTTGCATGGATTATTATTTCGTTTGCACGGAATATTATTCCGTTTGCATGGATTATTATTCCATTTGCACGGATTATTATTTCGTCTGCACAGGTTATTAAATTGTGCACACGGAATATCTATTCCTAAATGAATGTCCTAAACATACCACCGTAATACGGTGGTACCTTTAGGACATTCATTATTTTCATTTTAGCAAATATATTCCATGGGCACGATTAAGTAAGCTGTTCAAACGGAATAATACTCTGTGCATACGAAATAGCACTCCATGCTAACGATATATTAAACCGTTCGCACGATTTACTGATCTGTGCACACAATTTGATATTCCGAACAAACGATTTGATAAAGCGTGCGCACGAAATCTTTATCCCTGCAAACTATATAATAATCTGATGACATGGATTATGAATCTTTGTGTACTATATACCAATTCGTATGCACGAGATGACAATCCAAGAGAACGATTTATCAATTCGTGCGCACGATATAATAATCCGTGTGCACTATATAATAATTCGTGCGCATGATATAATAATCCCTTATCACGAAATAATAATCCGTTTGCACGATATAATATTCCGTGCGCACGAAATAGTAAACTGAGCGCTCACTTTAATAAGTCGTGCAAACGGAATAAGAATCCATGCGCTCGATATAATAAACCGTATGAACGAGATAATAATCCGTTTTCACGATATAATTATTTGACCGCACAATTGAACAATCTACGTCATTTGAGTGGTGTATTCTTCTGATATAATAACAAACGAGCCAAATGGCCATGCACCGCTCACCTGAGTTTATGTCTTCTTGTATATGTATCTGTTGGAAACTGACAAAGCCCTCTGTTGACATACACGTATTTTTGACAGATCACATTCGTTTATAGGCCATCAAAAACAATTTCTACCAACGTTTTGGAATTTTAATCAACAATTTGATTGGTTTGAGTTATATGACGACCTGCAGGAGTCCAGTTGGACAAAGTAGGGAAGAATATAAAGATCAGGAATATTCATATTTGAGTTTTAAGTGCGCCATTGACCTAGGTAATCAACCATTTCAGAGGATATTTTTCCAAGTTTCCTTAGCCGGAATAAGCAACGCCCCACTGGTAGTGATATGCATATTTACATTTGGAAACAACATTTTAGATATTGTGTGCTAAATTGTGTTCACTTCAGACAAACGGTTTCAGAGGAGAAGATGTTTAACTCTTTTTACACCAATGAAATACATGTTGATAGTACACTGTGTATATGCATATTCTAAGGTCACACTCTATATATACAAATACTTACAAGTTAATATCAAAAGAGGTGGCAGCTGAGTTGCAATCCCTTTTGATGTAAACTTACACTAAATTTTCTACTAAAACAACTTAAGTCCAACATTTCTACCTTTTATTGTTGCAGCTATTCTCCGGATCAATACACTCAAACAGAACATATTCTTAAAGCCGTTGAAGGTTAACACCAATATCGGTGGCCATTAAGCTACCACCAAATTGGTGTAAGGTTACACTTAATTTTTGCAGTGTATGTTTTAATTTGTCCGAAATATTTTCTTTTCTTTCTCTGAATATGGATTTTGTCATGACAAACAGTGCAGACCCGGATGAAATGACACATCGTATGACATTTCATCTGGGTCTTCCCTGTTCGATGAAGTACCCAATAAGGGGTTTCTGGTAAACAAAGGATATACAAAGGCTTAACATCTCTTATATTCGGGTACAAAAGTTGCCATGTTTTACAACGGATCAAATTCGTTATAGCTTTTATTGTGGAAGGTTGTCACCATTTCTGTCAAACGATAAGCGGTTTTAGAGAAGATTTCAACAGTTTCCTTATCTGCCAAAGGTCACGCCCCTGGCTGCCATGTTTTTTGAGGGATCAAGTTTGTTTTATCTGTTTTGTAGTGGGTCAGGGAGGAAATATCCCTGCCAAATTTTATTCAATTCTGACGATTGGTTCCAGGGGGTATGTTAAAAGTTTCCTATAAATGTTTACAAGGGAACCAGTCACGTCTCGTGTCAAGTTTACTTTTGTAGAGGGAACATTCCTGTAAAAATTAGCCAAGTGGCATACTGCGGAGTTTTCATTTCAAGCTGTTGGACGACACTCGATGAACTACCGTGACATTGAAGGATCACAGTAGCTCACTTTGAGCACTATGCTCAGATGAGCTATAATAGATTTAAAATCCAACTTGCAGAACTTTTGTTCTATTCGTGCATAACCCTTATTCACAGATTATTATTTCGAGCTCATAGATTATTAAATCGAGCTCTTAGGTTTCTTTTTCTGTCTAACGGATTAATAATTCGTGCGCACAAATTATTATTCCGTGAGCTTGGAATCTTATTTTGAGTGCACGGAATAATATTTCAATTGCACGAATTATTATTCCGTTAGCATGAATAATTATTCTGTTTGCACGAATTATTATTCCGTTTGCACGAATTATTATTCCGTTTGCACGAATTATTATTCAGTTAGCATGGATTATCATTCCGTTTACACGAATTATTATTCCATTTGTATGGATTATTATTCCGTTTGTATGGAATATTATTCCGTTTGCACAAATTTTTATTCCGTTTACATGGATTATTATTCCGTTTGCATGGATTATTATTCTGTTTGCACGGAATAATATTTCGTCTGCACAGGTTATTAAATTGCGCACACGGAATTTCTATTTCTAAATGAATGTCCTAAACATACCACCGTATTAATAGACCTTTAAGTTTACAAACCTATTCCGCTGAAAATGATATAATCAATTACACTGTTCAAAATATTTAAAGGAACACTGCGTATTTTGCCATTGATCACAATACAAAGTACTCATAATCTGACTCATAACGAAAGCTAAATTAATAAGGCAAAAACATGTTTCTACTGTGATTAGATTGGTTACCAATCAAGGATGATGCTTGTTAATAAAAATGAAGTAATCCCTTTCCTGAAATCTCCATGGAACGTTTTATGTAAAAATGCAATTTTGTTAAAAATACCCCTTTTTTCAAAACCAAATTTTAAGAGGGTGTTTCAATCAAGTACCACAACAGCATCACATCTGAACAGTCAACAGCCTTCAAATGTCGCAGAAATCATTAGGTTACGCTATTGACAAATTCGGAAGATTCTACAGAGTTCCAGAAAAAAAATCGTCATTTCAAGAAAATTAAAAATTACAAAATTTAAGCCATGAACTTAAGCAGCAATTGTTTTATCAAAAACTTTTTCTGATCCGAAACGTTGACTATCGTAGCGCAAATGGCAAAAGAAAAGGGGGTTTCTGCCTTAAAGTCTAGTGAAATACATAACTTGTCTTTTAGACGGGGGTTAACATTATTACATATGGAAAATCATTAGGTGTTCCTTTAATTTTTTAGCAGTGTATAAGTTATTTTACAGAAACAAAGTGTTTTACGACAAATAACATCAAATCCAGTTTGAAATAATAGGATGAGTATCTTCATTTCATGCAAAAGGTAGCCGCAGGCACCAACTTACAAATTAGTAAATTAAATGCAACAGTAGAACATTGGATTAGTTAATATATTGAGGCAAAGTTAACGGGTAACAGGGATGATATTCAGTGACAGGGATGACATCTTCATTTTTTCTTCAGAAACATAGAAATCACTTGAATGACATTAACCTAAATATGGTGGATGTGCTTTGGATAGAATGAGCTCTTAAATGATCAAAGTAACCTTTCAGTTCTCACTTAAAATCACTCTTGATCACTAACCGCAATTTTCGTTAAATGTTTATAATAGGTGCCAACAAGAAACTGAAAATGCCCTAATGACCATGTGAGCTATTTTGGATCCCATGGCTATTATTTAAACAAACTTAGAAGAGGACCACTAGTTGATCCTACATACCAAATACATTTGTATTAAGACTCTAGATCTAGTGGTTTCAGAGAAGATTTATCATAAGTTTATAAATCACTATATACAGCAAAACCTCGAAAATACGAAATTTGATTTTTTGAAATACTCGCTTATTCTAAGTAAATTCGAGTTACGCTGGAATAAGAAATAGTGCCTATATATGAACTGTTTTAATAACTGTCAATAAAACATGTGTTTGATGCGTGAAAGAAACGTCTCTCAGAGACTTTTGTTCTACACACAAAAACAAATGTTTGATAATAAAAAAACATCACTGAAAATAATCATTTTAGGGGTTATATATTTTTGTCTTCCTCCCTATAAATTGAAAGTTTCGATACTTGGATATTCCTCTCTAGTCACAAGGACTTCGAATTTACGAGATACTACACTGCTAAAAATATTTAAAGGAACACCTAATGATTTTCCATAGGTGATAATGGTAACCCCCGTCTAATAGACAAGAAATGTATTTCACTAGACGATAAACTAGACCCAGATTCTTTTGCCATTTGTGCTACTATAGTCAAAAATTCGGATCAGAAAAAGTGTTTGATAAAACAATTGCTGCTTATGTTCATGGCTTATTAATAATTTTTGTATTTTTTTTTTTAAAAATGACGATTTTTTCTGGAACTCTGTAGAATCTTCCGAATGTGTCAATGGCGTAACCTAATGATTTCTGCAACATTTAAAGGGTGTTGACTGTTCAGAAATTATGCTTTTGTGGTGCTTGATTGAAACACCCTCTTAAAATTTGGTTATGAAAAAGGGGTATTTTTAACAAAATTCCATTTTTACATAAAGCGTTCCATGGGTATTTCTGGCAAAGGGATTGCTTCATTTTTATTAACAAGCATCATCCTTGATAGGTAACCAATCTAATCACAGGAGAAACATGTTTTTGCCTTATTAATTCAGCTCTCGTTATGAGTCAGACTATGAGTGCTTTGTATTGTGATCAATGGCAGTATACGCAGTTTTCCTTTAAATATTTTGAGCAGTGTATATGACAATATATAAAAACATGTGATCCCGGGGTGGGGCCATAATGACCAAAGAACTATCAATGTTACAAAGTTGATAAACTCTGAATACCAAATATCAAGTCTCTAGAACACACAAAAATGCTAATATCTTTCTCTGAAGCATGTAACTTCTAAGGTGGAACAAATTTGTCCCCATTTTTTAACGGACTTGATATAGGTACATTTGATTATGCTCCAGGCTCTAGGCCTTGTGGTTATTCAAAATAAATTTAATTATGCTACTACTGATTCCATAAAAGTTAGAAGTAGAATAAGTGTACCCCAGGGCGAGAACTTTTTTGGCCACAGGGCCACATTCTGAACAAATTTGGCCAACGAGGTGATGCTATAGCTTTAGGCATACACACCTACATCTTTCCCGTCTAATCTTCCCCAATGTTGGGGTTTTGCTGGCTAAAGCCCTTTTAACTTGATTGTGATCGGCACACTGCAGCTTCTGAGAGAAATATTTCCCTGGCTTATCTGATGAACTCCACTGGGACTCATTAATAGCTCATTTAATATGCTCTTCTGGATAGAGTGACTTTTTGAGTTTTAGTAGCCACACAGCAAGGTGGATGTAGACCGGCCTGTTCAACTGTTAGAATAAACAAATGCTTGATATTTCGATGAACTACACTCCTTCCAAGTACTTTATAAATAATTTACTTGATTCCAGTATTAAAATAAGTATGTTTTCACAAACTGAATGGAAATAATGAAATTCCTGATCAGCGTGCTTAAAAGCCAGCTGGTCTGAATTTCCACTGTTTAACAAACAATAAATCCTGGATCAAAATGGCAAGGATTAAAAGTATATTAATCTGTAAATGCAGCAAATAGCGATGCCACTACTACTACAACTACTACTACTACTACTACTACTGCTACTGCTGCTGCTGCAGCTGCTACTGCTGCTACTACTACTACTACTGCTACTGCTACTACTACTAATAATAATAGTAATAATAATTGTAATAAAATACTACTACTACTACCACTACTACTACTACTACTACTACTACTACAACTACTACTACTACTACTACTACTACTACTACTACTACTACTAATAATAATAATAATGATAATAATAATAATAATAATAATAATACGGTAATTATAATAATATTATTAATAATAATAATAATAATAATAATGGGGTCAAGAGTAAGTGTAAGAGAAAAATATTTGCTTACATGTTATTGTAGGCTTCATTCCCTTTAGTTTGATATGCAAGATGATAAGAAAAATGTTTTTTATTAGCCTATGTGACTCCTGCGGGGCCATTTTTGGCCCCAGGGCTATGATTTGAACAAACTTGGTAGAGGTCCACAAGGCGATGCTACATACTAAATATCAAGACTCTAGGTCTTGTGGTTTCAGACAAAAAGCTTGTTCATGTTTTCCCTATATGACCCAATGTTAATAATGTGACCCGGAGGTGGGCCCATTTTGGACCCAAGGGCGTAACTAAAACAAATTTGATAGAGGTCTAGAGGTCCACTAGATGATGCTAAATACCAAATATCAAGGCTCCAGGCCTTGTGGTTTCCGACAAGAAGATTTTTTCACGTTTTCCCTATATAAGCCTTTGTAAAACATTTGAACCCCAGAGCGGGGTCATTTTTGGTCCCAGCGGTATGATTTGAACGATATTGGTAGAGGTCTAGTTGGTGATACAAGAAGATTTTTTGAAGTTTTCGTTTTGAAAACCTATTGTTAGCCTATGTGACCAAGTTATGCAAAACGTACTAGAACCATTTAATTGAGCAAGGCCAGATCATTTGTGTGAACTTATTTCACATTTGGACAAGGGGTTTAGGAGTAGTTGTCCTTCAGTCAATTGTTAAAGGTGGGATGGAAGGACGGATGACAAGATTTGACGAAAACCGCTCACACTTTAAAAGCTCCCTTTATCACTATGTGACAGGTGAGCTAAAAAAACAGAACAATCCCTATAGTGGTAAGCGCGAAATAGTTGGGACAAACATTCATTTGGACTGTCTCAGGCAAGTCCGTTTTGAATTTTGAAACCCCTGCACACCTTCACAGTCCCAAATTTTCTGAGAGAGGAGCACAGTGGCTAAGTGGTAGAGTGATTGACTTTTGGCCAAGCGGTTGTTGGCTTTAGCCTCACCAGCATCACTACATTGTGTCCTTGAGCAAGATGCATTAATTCTTGCTTAGTACTGGTTCAACTTAAAAAGACCAATCCCGGCATAACTGAAAAATTGTTGACTGGGATGTAAAGAAACAAATCAATCAATCAAGAGAACAATCTGTCCAGTGGAATTGTCCAGACAAAATATGTGTGGAAAAAGAAATGAAATTACAATAATAATAATAATAATAATAATAATAATAATAATAATAATAATAATAATAATAAATTATAATAACAGTAATAAGAAACAGATAATAAGAATGTCTTCCCACTTTATTTGGGTCTACCTATGACCATTAGCAATAAATAAAATTGACATTAATGTATTTTCTCTGAAAAAGCAAGCTGGAGAAAACCTTTTGAAATCTTAGATCTAGCAGATAATGCGGTCAGAATGGAGAGAAGCCGGTGCTAATAAAAAGGGATAGATGGACATAACTAGCAGAGAGTTGTAGGGGAAATATTTGGTAAAAGATGCCTGTCTGCATAGTGGTTACAGACTAGAAGATATTTTTAAGTTATCCCTATGTACGAGGGTTAGTCAAAAATAACTGAGCCCTACCTTATAACATTTAATTCAAGTAAAATTGACACACATTTAAATAATATTTCATCGCAGTTATATGTCATCTATTCAATAACCTAATTAATATCTGTTGGTAGGCTTTATATACTGGTTGCTAGGCAACCAAACATGACCTGTTGAACGGGTCCGTTCACGCTCTAATACATCGATATCTACGCGTTGCCACGGAAACAATAAAGCCAATGTAATGCAGCATTCACTGTCGTTTGATACCTATTAGATGTACCTACTCAGTGCCATAGGAAAGAAAATAACTGACCCCAAATAATAGATGCTGTGCTAGTTTGACTTCAGAATTAAGCAAATTTTTACGTGCCTCAAGTCCTATAATTTACCCCACCCACATTCATATTAACACAATTTTAATAGAAAACATAAAACAATAGCCTAATAATGTTTTTGTATTACTGCATACACAAACAAACCCTCAGAAGTATTAAATTCCTTGTTTGGAATAAATGATTCTGTTTCCATGGCAACGCAATCCTAATGTATTTGAAAATTGGTGAAATTTTGACTTATTTTGTTGCTAGGCAACGCATGCAATCAGTGTTCACCTAAACATTTACGAACCAAGTATAATGAAAAGACAATATGACATGTTATTCAAAGAAATGTTAAATATGTCTTTCTCAAAAACTATCAAGCCCATAATTTTTTTTTAAGACATACTGTATATTCCTAGTGGCGGAGATCATGAACGCATCGCTCTGACTGACGATCTTTAGTTGCCTAGCAACCACAACAGAAGTTTCACCGGGGTTATTTTTCTAGGTCAAAACGTCTATGACATGTTATACTTATAAAAGATGATCATATTTCTTGTCTACAATGTGAGGCTAAGATATAATGAGGTAGGGCTCAGTTATTTTTGACTAACCCTCGTAAGCATATGTTAAATATATGATCCCCGCCCCGGGCATTTTGGTCCTATGGACATAATTTGAACAAAATTCGAAAAGGTCATATATCAAATATCCAATAACTAGGCCTTATGATTTCCTATGTTTTGATTTCCCCCTATATGCGTATGTAGAACATGTCTTTCACTGAACAAGACGGCTGTTTGAAAGACAGCTAAGTCCCCCGCTACAGAATCCCATAACATCGAAGTGTAACCTTGAACTTGAGTGAGCGTAGCTGAATCATGGGTTCTGCACACCGTCTCACCGAGAGGAACAGTTGAGCGAAGTTTAACGAAAATCCTACAAAGGGTTCGGAAGATATGGAGCGGACACAACATAAAGGGTAACTTCCATTGCCTTTAAGTGTGAGCTTGACCTTGACTGTGCGTGACTGATTCATGGGTTCTGCAGAACATCTCAATGCTGGGAGCATTTGAGTGTTTTTTAAAAATCATTTAGACATAACAAGGCGCTAAATTGAAGGGTAAAAATATCCCAGGACCTCGAAATGTGACCATGACCTTTTAAAGTCTTGGTAGCTGAGTTATTGCTTCGGCACACCGTCTCACCGAGTGGAACATTTTGGTGAAGCTTAATGAAAAACTATCAAAGGGTTCTGTGAAACGTAACAGACACCAACTTCAAGGGTAAATCCCATGACCTTGAACTGTGACATTGCCCTCGAGACTCCATAGCTGAGTCATGTGTTCTGCACACCGTCTCGCGGAAAGGAAAGATTTGGGTGAAGTTTAATGAAAATCGTTTAAAGGGTTCAGGAGATATGGAGGGCACAGGAAATTGAAGGGGGTAAATACCATGTCCTTGAAAGTTGATCTTGACCTTGGGTCTGCAGACCCGGTTCATTGATTATGCACACCGTCTCACTGAGAGGGACATTTGGATGAAGCTAACTATAAATCGGTCGAAGGGCTCAGAATATATTGAACGGACACAAAATTGAAGGGTAGATCCCACAACATTGAAGTGTGACCTTGACTTTGAGTAAAGTTTAATGAAAATCGCTCAAATGGCCCACTTAAACTAATGTACAGACACAGCTTTTAATAATTAGCCGAGTTGAAAGAATTAGAAATGGTCGAACACAGCCACCTTTTATATTTTACATATCTAATTATTTTTGCTATTGTTGGTGAGTAACAGGGATGACAGTAGCATGGATGACAAAAAGTATGTAAACTCTCACTTAATTTGCTGTCTGAAAGAATTTTTTTAAATTCTTTACACACTAATATTGAGACACGCCATACTTATTTGGTTTTTGGATTTTTATTTGTTCGCAGCATATACATTTTATAGAAATATGGGTAACAGGGATGACAGATTACCTGTCTGACTCAATACCTACTTCGTTTAATTGTTTCATATTTACCTCTTAGCAATATTTTCTTAAATAATTTAACGTTTTTAGAAAATTTACACTCCTTGCCTCACAAAAGAGCAGTGCAAAGTAATTTTCAGTGGTAGTAACTCTGTAAAATCTATAACTGTAACTGTGGTAACATGGATGACACAAACGGTGGGACAGACCTTAACACACATGTCACAGCTACAAAACAAAAACAAAGGTTATTTATTTTTTCTGTCATTGGTAGATTTCTTCCAAAGACTCCCATCACATCTCTGCATGTTTTGATTAAACAGGCATTTTTGTCAAACTTAAGTTCAACCATTACTATTTTGCGATGGGACAAGCAATTATGAGGGGGGAACCCTCAAGTCATTTAGGGAAATAAATGAACATCTGTATCAAGTGTTCCAATCAGTGATAATCGACCAATTAAATCAAAACATACTTCCAAAAGCAGGATATTTGAACTAGAAAAAATATGCCAGTATTTAGGTGAGGGACAGGAATTCCTCACCTTTTGTGGAATGACTCATATTCGGTTCGACTGAGGATGTTCTCTAAACGTATATAAAATGAAGGGTTCAAATTTCAAAACGTGTGAATTAAGCAAAATTTCTGTCGAGATAAAAATACTCCCTGCACTGTTAACATGTACAAATGTCAACAAGCAGAGCTTGCTCTGGTGTTTGTACCTAGGAGCCGCGACATGTGATTCAGGCCCCCAAGGGGGGGGGGGGGGTCTGTGCTCGTTTGATCCCTGAAAATAATGCATTGATCTCCCCGTCTCCCTGCAAATGATGTCCTCGTCTCCCTAAAATTATTTGCCTTCGCTCCCAAAATCCCTAAAAATAGTTCAGCTTCTCCCCAAATCCCCCAAAAAATAAGCCGATTCTCCCTAAAATGTATTTATCGTTTCGTAGAATTAAAATCACATACTTAAAAACTATGAAGCTATATAAGAGAGCATGACTTAATGATCACTTAATATTTTGTCTTTTACATGTAAAGACAGGTCTTTGCCATGGAATACATAACATATAAAAGCCATGGAATGCATGACATAGAATTAATTTCAATGAAATGCATAGTAAATGGCTCAAAATATGATTGATCACGTGACAAAATGGCGGTGTTGTGTTTTTGTTTCGCGGAGAGAAAAAAAAATGTGACTGTTTAGAGGACTTTAGGAGGGTATTTTTTATGTCAT
The DNA here is from genome assembly GCA_964019695.1 of Loripinus fragilis. Taxonomy (NCBI): domain Eukaryota; kingdom Metazoa; phylum Mollusca; class Bivalvia; order Lucinida; family Lucinidae; genus Loripinus; species Loripinus fragilis. Next base: position 24,577 of record CAXHUL010000101.1, read on the forward strand.
CATAATGTGTGTTTTCAAGGATCAACTGGAATAAATTAATATAGTTCATATATGTGAGGAATTTGGAGCATATCCGACTTTTCAAACAGTATGCAGATTTCTAAATAATGTGTATATCATTGCCTTACATAACTTATTTACCCATGTGAGTAAAGTTCTTAAATGTATCCAGTATGACTGTATAACTGTCAAATAGCGGTGAACCGTGTGGTCTTATGTATATTGTGAAAAATAAGCAATGTGCTAACCTACCCTCGCTCAAAAATTTCAAAACTACAGTGACTGCCCAAATGTGAGTTATGAGTACAGAATCTCCAGTTGACAATACGCCTGTTACTCAGAACCCTAGAAAGAGAGAACTGACGTCACCCGAGTTTGATATAGAAAATAAGAAGAACAGAATTGCATCTGAAACTTCAGACGAATCAGAAACATCTGAAACTCAAACATATACTGGTAATATGGCATCTGAGCACATAGAAGTCATGGATATCCATGCTGTTCCGCCAGCTGGGCCTACCATTACAATTCCTCCGTCAGAAATGCTAAAGCTTTCAGAGTTTATGCTAAAGCTTTCAGAGTTGCTGAAGGACACATTCCATACTGAAATTGTGGGTATTGTTGACAACATTGTCAAGGGTGTCATCACGGGTATTCAGGAACGCATTACCTCCCTCGAGAAGTCGAACAAAGATCTTCAGGATGCAAATGTTTCACTTACAGCTAGAGTGACTTCGGTACCCTCCATTTATTTTTATATGATCTTTTTTCTGTTAATTGTTTTAGTTTGTATTGTTTGCTCCTTGGATGTGGGGATGGGGGTCCCAGTGCAGCAGGTTTCCAATTTTCAATTACTGGTTGGCTTGGTGTCTGTCTTTGTTTTCTTATTTCTTATAAACGAGATTACTTAAAAAGTCATTGAATTCAATAGGAAAAACAAAGCCAGCCATCATGCCAGTATATCGTCGCATGTGTCATTATAACATTTGCGTACATCTCTTGTTTCTCTTTGCCTTACAAAGTAAAACTCTGTGTACCTACTCAATCTTACATTTGTCATTAGAGAACATAAATCCGAAATTAAGACCGATTGGCCAACTTCAGCGCGTAAAACCTGGCAAAGCATGTACGTCAAATACCAGGTTTACCGTAATCAGTATGTGTATTCTAGCAATTCTAACTTTATCTCTTGCTATGTTCAGGTGATATACAACCTAACCCTGGTCCATCTTCCATATCTTCAATATCATCGGCTAGTAATCCCTCAAACTCATCAAACATTTCAAATGATATTATAAGCTCCTTAAGCATAAATCATAACTTATCGTTTGTCCAGTACAATGTACAAAGCATTCTTAATAAACTAGATATCTTACAAACCAAACTGTTCGAATTCGACATACTAGCTTTCAGCGAAACGTGGCTAAATCAATCGATCTCATCTGACGACTTACTATTTCAATCATTCAACAGACCAGAACGTAAAGACAGAGTAGGGGATAGTCACGGTGGCGTAATGATTTATGTTAAGGAAGGGATATACTACAAGCGTAGAGACGATCTTGAAATCCGAGGAATAGAATGTATATGGCTTGAAGTTGCAAATCACAACAAACGTATTCTTTTTGCATTGTTTTATAGGCCACCAAGTTCAAACATGAGCTACCTTAATGATATCGAAGATTCCATTGCACTAGCTGTTGACACAGGTATATCAAAAAATCATAATTACTGTCGATCTCAACTTAAATTTCTTGTCATCTCCAACGAGGCGAAAAACCGAAGCATTATGTACTCAATTTATGCTCTTTCAGTCAATCACTCAACCAACACACTTAACTGAAACCTCTTCCTCCCTAATCGATGTAATTCTTGTAAGTAATAAAGATCACTTAGTGATTTCTGCATCAAGAATTAAGATATCATTGTCCTGTATTTGGTATACTGAAATTTTCTAAGCCCAAAGTTAAAGCATTTAAACGGCATATCTGGAGCTATGACAAAGGTAATTATCACACTGGTCAATGTAAAAGCACCGGTGGTTGCTACAACGAACTGGTGATGGCTTATTTCGGCACTGGTGGTGGCGTAAAATGGCGGAAAAGGTAAACAAAATCTATACCTGTTGACTTTATGATTTATTTATAAGCTTGCATTTATTTTATTTGTGATGGCACCAGGCGCACAGACCGTCGGTAAGATTACAGTTTATGGCGCTGCCAAGCAATTGGTGATTTAATTCATGGTTTGAACGGCAAATCCAACACAGTTCTGGAATTTTGCCGTGACAGGTGCTTTTTACTAGTGTAACTGCCTAAAATTAGGTAAATCTGCATGTCTAAGCGCAGATGTTATCATATTTTCATGAAATAACATCCAAAAAACGATTACCACTTTGTTTTTTTTTTCTTGATAAACTAGCAAATGTTTTATTGAGGAATTTTATTACAACGCACTGGGAGCATTTTTTGACGCATTGATACAACGCACTGATGGTTGCACAGATGTGCCGTGGTTGCTGGTGCAGACTCACCGCAGCATTCGCTGTTCACATAAACGGTGCACAAATCGCCATCTGAGCCAGCACATGATATTTTGGTACTGTTACGAAGGCTCAGGCGAGCCTGTGCAAAGGTGCAGACTCCCCAGAGCCTGCGCTGCAAGCACAATAGATCTTGATACTAATCGCATTGTCCAATGACTATGCCTGCGCAAATGTACAGACTCACCAGAGTACTCGCTGCTGGCGTGAGTAGCACACAAATCGCCATTTAAGGCAGCACATGAGATTTTGTACAGTGGCGAAGGCTAAGGTAAGCCTGTGCAAATGTGCAGACTCGCCAGAGCCTTCGCTGCTCGCACAAAATGGCATTCAATCGCCGTTTGTGACGAAGGCCCAGACAAGACCAAGCAAATGTGCAGACTATTTTGCATTAATAGTATAAAACAGGCATTTGAGCCAGCACGTGAGGTTTTGGTTCAGTGACGAACGTTTAAGCGAGACTCAAATGTGCAGACTTGCCAGAGCCATCGCTTTTCGCACGAATGACACCCAAAATTTGCCTGTTGGGCCCCGCACTTGGCAGGGGGGGGGGGTACCTTTTCTCTTGTTCTCTTGTTCCCCTAAAATAATTTGGTTTGTTCCCCTGTTCCCCAAGTCTTAATTTTCTTATGTTCCCTGTTCCCCAATATTGTCTTTTTTTCTCCCTTTTCCCTCAAAATTTGGCCTTTGTTCCCCTGAAATAAATGCTCTTTTCCACTGGTACCCCAACCCCCTGGGATGGCCTCATATAACAGTGTCTATCATACTTTTTGGTACTGTGACGATTAAGTTTTTTGCTGTTTTTTGGGGGTTAATATTTTAATTCCTTTTTTGGGTGTAACAAAACGAGGAAAACGTCTTCGCTTTGGTTTTTTCAACCAGAGGTTGGATTTCATCCGCTAAGGCATCTTCGTCTCTCATAGGTGTCAAAGAAACATCTGAAAGAAAAATGAAATCCACAAGCACTGGGCTTAAGTAGTGCAGTAGGTAGTGAGTCCAACTGCAGGTACAGGGATGGGTAGTACTCTGATATTTTCATATATAAGTTGGCTTGGCCCATTTTTGGTTCAAAATTTTGAATTCCAAATATTTTTGGAAATTTAAAAAAAAAACAATATATATATATATATTTTTTTTTTTTTTTGGGGGGGGGGGGGGGGCACGAAGATTTTGTGGATATATTTGGGGTCATTGTAAAATTGGACTATTTTGAGGGGGTCATTTCTATGCATTTTCTTCAGTTCTGAATATCTATGGCAAGTCTGCACGTTTGAGTCTCGCTTAACCCTTCGTCAGTGAACCAAAACCTCACGTGCTGGCTCAAATGCCTGTTTTATACTACTTATGCAAGCAAAGGAGGAATTAAGGCTATGGCGAGTCTGCACATTTGCTAGATCTTGTCTGGGCCTTCGTCACAAACGGCGATTGAATGCCATTTTGTGCGAGCAGCGAAGGCTCTGGCGAGTCTGCACATTTGCACTGGCTTACCTTAGCCTTCGCGACTGTACAAAATCTCGTGCTGCCTTAAATGGCGATTTGTGTGCTATTCACGCCAGCAGCGAGTACTCTGCGATTAGTATCAAGATCTATTGTGCTTGCAGCGTAGGCTCTGGGGAGTCTGCACCTTTGCACAGGCTCGCCTGAGCCTTCGTAACAGTACCAAATTATCATGTGCTGGCTCAGATGGCGATTTGTGCACCGTTTATGTGAACAGCCAATGCTGCGGTGAGTCTGCACCAGCAACCACGGCACATCTGTGCAACCATCAGTGCGTTGTATCAATGCGTCAAAAAAATGCTCCCAGTGCGTTGTAATAAAATTCCTCAATAAAACATTTGCTAGTTTATCAAGAAAAAAAATTACAAAGTGGAAATCATTTTTTTAATGTTATTTCATGAAAATATGATAACAGCTGCGCTTAGACATGCAGATTTACCTAAATTTAGGCAGTTACACTAGTTAAAAGCACCTGTCACGGCAAAACTCCAGAACTGTGTTGGATTTGCCGTGCAAACCATGAATTAAATCACCAATTGCTTGGCAGCGCCATAAACTGTAATCTTACCGACGGTCTGTGCGCCTGGTGTCATCACAAATAAAATAAATGCAAGCTTATAAATAAATCATAAAGTCAACAGGTATAGATTTTGTTTACCTTTTCCGCCATTTTACGCCACCACCAGTGCCGAAATAAGCCACCACCAGTTCGTTGTAGCAACCACCGGTGCTTTTACATTGACCAGTGTGATTATGAACTTCTGCGTAACAAAGCACGAGACACTGATTGGGATTCCTTAAGGGATGAAAATATAGACACTTATGCAACTAATATTAGAAACTCAATCCTTACAATCGCATCTGAATGTATACCAAATAAAAGCATCACGGTTAAACCATCTGATCCGCCATGGATAACTTCAGGTTTAAAGCGTCAAATACGTAAGCGTAGAAGAGCCTACAGAAAAGCTAAGGCAACCAACCAATCACATCACTGGGCAAAATTCAAAAGACTACGTAATGAAGTAACTACACTGATCAGACATTGCAAACAACAGCACACAGACAAAATAACACAAAAACTCAAATCTGAAAACCTATCCTCAAAAGATTGGTGGTCTACTCTTAAGGCATTTATCTCCCCTCACACACATTCTGATATCCCACCTCTCGAATCAAATGGCAATGTATATACCAATGAAATAGATGAGGCCAACCTTCTGAACGATCATTTTCAAAGTCAAACCATTCTGAATGTGCAAAATGCTATACTCCCTCTTCTACCTCCCCCAGCATATCACACGCAATTGAATTCAATTATTCTTACTCCGCTAGAAGTTGAATCCACTCTCCAAACATTGAAAGTTGGAAAGGCCTCTGGTCCAAACGGTCTCAACAATCGCATTTTGCGCGAACTGTCTTCAGAATTAGCTTCACCTTTCTGTTCTCTTTTTAATCAATCGCTGCGCTTAGGAATCATGCCAGCTAGTTACAAGGAAGCAAATGTATGCCCAGTTCCTAAGAAGGGAGATTTATTCGTAACATCTAATTATAGACCTATATCTCTTCTCAATTCAGAGAGCAAAGACTTTGAAAAAACTACCTTTAAACACCTGTACAATCATCTTCAAGAAAATAATATGCTGTCGTCTTTTCAGTCTGGTTTTATTCCTGGAGACTCAACTATAAATCAGTTAACATATTAGTATCATACCTTTTGTGAAGCATTAGACTCTGGAAAAGAGGTAAGGGACGTCTTCTGTGACATCAGCAAAGCTTTTGATCGTGTTTGGCACGCAGGACTCCTATACAAACTTGAAGCAGCTGGTGTCACAGGAGAGGTTCTTAACTGGTTCAAAATTTATCTCTCTGACAGACGACAACGTGTTATTCTTTCAGGTGTATCTTCTGTCTGTAACTTTATCAGAGCAGGTGTGCCTCAGGGATCTATTCTAGGGCCTCTTCTCTTTCTTCTTTGTATAAATGACATAGTTAATGGCATTGACTCTAACATACGTTTATTCGCAGATGACACTAGTCTCTTCATCATTGTAGACAATGCTCCTTATGCAGCTGCTTGCTTAAGTTTCGATTTAGATAGAATAACTCGATGGGCTGCCACGTGGCTTGTTACTTTTAACCCATCTAAAACAGAGGCACTCTTACTCTCAAGAAAATTAACACTATACATCACCCACCGCTATATATGGAAAATGTGCAAATCCAGGAAGTTAAATCCCACAAACACTTAGGTCTATATCTGTCAAGCGATTGCAGCTGGCATCAACACATAAACTATATAAAAGACTAGGCATGTTTAAGAATTAATATAATGAGGAAACTTGAATTCAAACTAGATAGAAAATCACTAGAAACAATATACACAACATTCATAAGACCACTACTAGAATATGGGGATAACTTATGGGATAATTGCACACAGGCAGAAAAATATGAACTTGACAAAATACAGAATGAGGCCGCCAGAATAGCCACTGGAGCTACCAAACTCGTCTCAATAAATAACCTGTACAAAGAAATTTGCTCGGAATCACTACAAAAACGACGCAATGACCATAAATTGACCTTATTCTTTAAAATGTATAATCACTTAGCACCAGAATATTTATCCTCCTTAATACCCCAACAAGTAGTTGATATATCCCGCTACAATCTACGTAACTCTAACAATATCCAAACCATACGAGCTAAAACGAATCAATACAATAATTCCTTTTTGCCCTCTGTCTTAAGAGATTGGAATACCTTGCCAGCTGAAACTAAACAATTAAACACATTTAGTTCTTTCAAATACTTTTTGAAGAAAGATAACAAGCCTGTTCCAAAATATTATTATTATGGAAAAAGAAAAACTCAAATACTACATACCCGACTACGAACAGGCTGCAGTTCTCTGAATCTAGACTTGTTCTTGAAAAATATCACTGACTCACCTCTTTGCAACTGTGGTTCTATCGAAAATATGCAACATTATTTTTTCCACTGCAGATTCTTTCAGCATCAACGCACCTTACTTCTTAATGATATACGACTATATAGAACATCAACTTTGAATTCATTACTATATGGTGATCCATTACTATCAAATGAAATAAACCAAAGTATCTTCCATCATGTCCACAAGTATATCTTAGCAACGCAGCGTTTCTAATTCTCTCATCTCTAATGTGCATTACAAGTGTTACCATATCATGTGACGACAGAAGAAAACCTAATATTAAACATGTCCTTAAGTCTGCACCACTCCCCACATCCCTTCAACATTCAGCAAAGCAATACAATCTGAAAAAATTTCATGCTTTTTTTCCATCGTTATTTGTTTGTAATTTGTATCATTTTCTTATTGTTTGTTTTTCTCAATCTATTTTTCGCAATTATCATCTTTTTATATTTATAACACTACTTTGTATACTCTCTATGCTATATGTAGATAAAATACTGCCATATGCATGTACACTATATAGTCACTCTCAACAGGAAAAGAACTCTATAAGCATTTATGCTTTCGTTCTAATCCTTTGTATGTTTACACTGTGCGTATGTTGTATATCATTTGTATTTATTGAATAAAATATGTTTAAACTAAATATGAGGCCATCCTTAAAATGTTGTTGCTGTACCTGGTAGAGTAGGCATGGAGGTTTCGAGACATACCATTCGGTCTTCGTTTTGGAAACAGGGGCTGATTTTTACCAACAGCTTAAATTAGATTTTTTCTAGACACTTTAGTGAAAGCATTTAACTATAAAAAGTCATTTCTACAATTGTTTATTAGTGCCTATACGCTTATATAACTTCAGTTAAATCAAGTAAGTATATATATGTTAAACATTCTTCAAAAATTGTTTTAAAAAAAGGGCTAATTACCTAAAAAGATACTAACAAAGAAGGTATGTAGGTGGCCCCGTAACATTGTGTAGTCACACTGTTGCTAGGGGGCCCGGGGGCATCCTCCCCTGGAAAATTTTTGGCAAAAATGGTGTGATCTGGTGTAATGTGGGGCGTCCCAAAGTACGTTATTACCAACCTAAAAATCAACAATTTTAAGGGAAAAAAATCAACAAGAAAACTTAATTGCCATATTTCTCTCTCTGATCAATATTGATGAGCATGTTAGTACGAAAATAAATACATTTAGAATTTACAAAGGGGCAGAAGCAGAAGATTTTTTTTAAAAAAAAATCAAACAAAATGGAAGCTTTTCCTTATCTTTTTTTGCTTTTTGGCAAGGCTCCCTAAATCCCAAAAATTATGAGCTTGCTCCCTAGCTCGCCTAAAATAATTACCAGTGCTCCCAAGCTCCCTGAAAATAAATAGCCATTCTCCCCAGATCCCAAAAACCCCTGGGGCCGTGATTCCAGCAATGTGGCATTTTGACAAGTGTATGTGCAGCCTCCTGCTAAGCATATAAACTTAAAATGATGTTTGGTCAGTAGCTTAACAGTATAGAATATTCAAGCGACTTGCAAAGGCTCTGGTCAGACTGCGCGTATGCGCAGGCTGGTCTGAGCATTTGCAGATTGCATATACATGTACCACATCGTTGGAAATCTCATGTCGCGGCTAAAATATAGTTTCCCAAGTTTTTTCCCCACGTCCATTGATATGACACAGTATGTGTACGTCATATCCTTTCTTGTCTGGTGAGTAATTTAAGGCCCTGAATGTTTATTTGTTTGATTTGATTCTTTACTTCCCAGGCAACAGTATTTCAGTCATTTCGGGACGGGTCTTCCTGAGTTGCACCAGTCTTAAGCAGGTATTAATGTGTCTTGCTCCAGGACACAACGCAGTGCCGACCCGCAACCCCTCGGTCTCGAGTCAAGCACGCTACCACTGAGCTTCTTTGTTGTCGGTTGTTAAATTGAAAAATATAGATGTACCACGACCTCTGATAAATGAACTTGGGATCTTTCTATTTCAAATGATTGATACAGAATGCGTAAAATGAGCAAGTCGGGCTTGAACATTTGTGTATGTCAAAGATTTTATAGTAAAGGTAAATAAATGCTCGAAACCCTTTTCTCTAGAAAAACATACCAATATTGTAAATACAGTCACGCTTCAAGGCTTTTGGTAGATCAGTAAGTGAGTATGCCCACACTGCAGACCTTCCTACGGCACCGTGAGGACAATCAACAGAACACTAACAGTCACAAGACACCAGGAAGACAAGTAATGTAAAGCAACCAATGCGCGGATCAATATGATGTGGTGTGGGGGGGGGGGGGGGGGGGGGGCAGGGAGTCCGGACCCACAATAGAGGGTTACTTAGCAGTACTGGTCTGGATCTCCTGAAAAATCACAAACCTACCAAGCCAGTATTCAATTTTGGGCCATCATCGGCCCGCCAGCGAACGACAT
>CAXHUL010000102.1:0-17586 GCA_964019695.1 Loripinus fragilis
AACGTTTCTATGCTCTCCATTGGGGTTTGTCCTATATTTATTTCATTTGGCTGCAAATTGTAAAAAAATAGTATTTATTCCAATAGATACTTATTGTGCTCCTCTTGTTGCAGAATAATTTCTGTTTTGGTATGAGCGATATTTCATGTTGTCTCTTTCTGAGAAAAACAAGCTGATGTATTGAAATGTCCAACTCTACTTCAAGATATCTAGACGACTTACTGAATATTGATCATTCTTATTTTGAACAAATGATAAGTCAAATATATCCAACAAAACTTTAGTTAAGTAAAGAAAATTATTTTGATACTGAAGCCCCTATTTTCGACTTGGACTGGTGCTCAACAAATTAAATGTTTTATCTAAAATAGTAAGTGAGTATGATCAGGAAATACCACAATCATAAACTGCAGATAAACTCATGGCACCGCGAGGAATAGCCACACAACAGTCACCAGACATCAGGAAGACAAACTAAGCAAAGCAACCAACTCTCTCTTCCACATCAAGATGATTGCAAAACTAAAATGGATATAAAGTAACGCATAACAAAACATATAACAATTACAGAATCCCACAATGGGAGTAACGAATCAATAACAATAGAACAACCGCCTTAGAACGGACATCAGCTTAAGCCACTAGGGGGCTTAAATGCATTTTACTGGTACCAAATCTTCGTCCTAGATTCTACTGTTGTTGAAGCACAAAAAATGTAAGCTCGCATGGAGGCTTCCTAACTATAGCAAGGTATCATCAAATCAAATTAAAACACTATGATGAAACAGAGAAAAGGGCTCATGGCTCACAGATAGTCAGATCTAAAGAAAGCCTCGAGTTGAGCCATGGTGGGCCCAGCTACAGATAAACATCCGGCACAAACCCAATGATTGTCAAGTGTAAGTCCTGACTATAGTAATAATATTTTAACGACATTTAATGCAAGTACGGGGAATTCTTTTACAGTAGCCTCGCAGCACAAACATTTACAATAAACGAGATGTTTTATTTTTGAAATTGTTCATTTACTATTTCTGTGTAGAGCTGCTCATCGTTCCCTTTCTTATGGTGTATATATTTCGCTCCATTCGCAAACGCGCTCGTATTGAAACTTCATGTTCTGCCTCGTATCATCACAGGCAAAATAGAGGGACGTTAGACAAATATTAGTATCAGTAATACACGTAGGTTGTTGTGTTTGTGCTTAACGTCCCACCAACAGCTAAGGTCATATGGCGACGGGGCCACGGCTTAAAGTCTCATCCGACAGACTGGTGAAGCCGGGAATCGAACCTGCGACCCCTGATTTACAAGGCAAGCGGTTTATCCACTACACCACAGCGGCTCCATAAATACTAATACACGTAGGTGCCCTTTTTCTTGTGGTCATGTTGATTTCAATTAGAGGAGACATTCTGTCAATGTCAAGAAGCCAGTTAAAATACATAATCTCTTCAAGAGAGTAAACGGAAGAAAGATCAAGAAACAACATTAAAAAACTTCCTAGACTCTTTGACTACTAATGTCGTCTTCATAGAGTAAACGGAAAGATATCAAGACACAACATTAAAACTTCCTAAACTCCTTGCTTGCTATTGTCATCTTCATAGTGTAAACGGAAATAATGTCAAGAAACAACATTAAAACCTTCCTTAACTTTTTGGCTACTAGTATCGTTGTCATAAAGTAAACGGAAATAACATCAAGAAACAACATTAAACACTTTAACTTTTTGCCTACTAGTGTCGTCGTCATAGAGTAAACGGAAAGAGTATCAAGAAACAACTTTAAAAACTTCCTAGACTATTTATTTGCTTGATGTTGTCATCTTCATAGAATAAACAGAAATAACATCAAGGAACAGCATTAAAACTTCCTTAAATTTTTGGCTACCAGAGATGTCGTCATAGAATAAACGGAAAGAATATCAAGAAACAACTTTAAAAAGTTCCTATAATCTTTGCTTGCTATTGTCATCATCATAGTGTAAACGGAAATAACATCAAGAAACAACATTGAAAACTTCCTTAACTTTTTGTTTGCCAGTGATGTCTGCCGATATCCTTTGTAACCACTCTTTTAGTCTAAAACACAAGGCCTAGAGTCTTGATGTTTGATATGCAGCATCACCTATTGGACTTTTACCAAATTTGGACAAAGCGTGCCCCTTGGGTCAAAATGGTCCTCTCCACAGGGGTAATATAGGCTTATATAAAATCAACTTTTTCAGAATATGATAATGTTGCATTAATTCATTAAAAGGAATGAAGCATACAATAACCTGCTAGCAAATAGTTTGCACTAACACACACCCTTGATCCCGTGGTGGGGTCAAAATGTTTTTCCTTTTCTAAAAGAAGTCATGGTGCATATCAAATTAACGGAAATGGATCATAGAACATCATGCAATTAAATATTCTGCCATTTTACACACCCTCTTCCCCTTGGTGGGGTCAAAAGGCAAAACATTCTTTTTTTGCTGAAAGTGGCCATGTCGCATGAAGTGTAGAGCATTATAGTAAAAGTAAAATGTTTTACCTTATTTTTTGGAGTTGGATAAAAATATCAGACATTGATATTGTGCAGAAAGTATATTTTCGATATAATATTTAGTGGTGTGATAGGCTTTGGTTATTATCTGAGTGATACCCGAGATGGATTTATGTGTTCATTTTCTACTTATTGTGAAATTATATTTCACGGTCTCATGCGTGGGTCAAGAACGTTTGGATGAGGGGAGGAAGGATCCAAATGGCACAAGGCTACAAAAAATAAACAAGGCTATTGGTATCATAAACTTCGCTTTACCTTTTCTAAATTTTATAGACGATACTATGATTTGATATCTAAATTCCAAATTGGACTTAAATCTCTCTTGCACTAAGGACTTTCGGAACCTGAATTCCATGGTGACTTGGTGTTTGAATTTAAAAAGATTGTTGGCTCTTATGATTTTTCAGCGCAGTTCATTAAAATAATTTCCCATTATAAAAAGATTAGGTATAACATTAATGCATTAAAGAATACTGCATGCTTGGTGGTCAACCCAATCACGGTTGGCAACTTTGATTTCCTCTTTAATTGCACACCGGTGGGTCGGACTTCAGACTCTATGAGGGTTCCGACTTAAAAAAAACTTATCTATTAATTAGATGGTAGGAGTCTGATGCTTTGGTTGTTGTCAGGCCCGCCGGGGTTTATCTGTTGGATTTTTTTTTTGCTCCTGTATTCAGTTTTATTTACTGTTGAGTCCGTATCTTTGCTTTATCTCCTTTTAATATCTTAATTTATATATATGTTCTAGGATATGATGCATTGATAAGCTAGGGGTCTTTCATGCAAACCAAACATCTATGTCTGAACTAATGGGTAGAGGTTGTTGCACCGTGAAACCGGTTTAAGCCCTCCAGTGAAATATTATTATGACCGTTCCAATGCGGTGCTTCTTTTGTGGATCATTTATGTTATTTCTGTCTTGTTTTGTTATACTTTCATGTAGTTCTGGTTGTTGATGCCTTGTGGTCACATGCTGGAAAAGGGCTGGCCTCTTGGCTTTCATTTGTGAAGTCTAATTTTACCGTTGTCATATTCCCATTCGTAACCTGGGTCAGGCGTGGTGTTTGATTGTATCGATTCCTGATCTTCGCCCTCTTTCTTACCTTGGTGGCTTTGTGGTTTAAAGAGGATCCGGACCAGTACTGCTAAGAAACACTATATTTTTGTGATTTTCCAGGGGGGGGGGGAGGGTCCAGACCCCTGCCCCCCCCCCCCCATCTGGATCCGCGCATGGGTCTCATATGTATGCGATTTTTGTTTATGCCGCCTGCTATATGGCGCCAAATAAAAACATCCACAAAATGTAAGTGTTTCACAGTATAGGCTAGTGGCTGGCATTTTAAATCCGAATCAAGTGTAACGTTCTGATTAAAACCCTAACTTATTGACTTGCATTTTACAACCACGCAACTAGCAGATTAGCAAAGATGTAGTTCATGATACGAATTTGGAGATATAGCTGTTATTATACCCCCGGTACGAAGTATAGAGGGGGTATATAGTTTTTGCCTTTTCTGTAATTATGTTTGTTTGTCTGTTGGTTTGTCTGTCTGTAAACTTTTTTTTTCGTCAAAGATTTCTCAGCAACTAATTGGGTTAGGATTCTGAAATTTGGTACAAAGCTTGATAGTGATGAGTTGTACTGTGTAACAAAAAACAGCTACATAGTGCTTATCAGTCCCTTTATTTGTTCATTTTTCTTTCTCTCCAATGGAAATTTCTGTCACAGATTTCTCAGCTCCTATTGGAGCCAGTGTTTTCAAACTGTGTGTACACCTTCAGGAAGGCATAGTGTACTGTGTAAATGGAAATTAAGATGCTCATACTCATTTTGTCTTCTTTTTTTAATTTTTCATTTTTTCCTTCTTTCACTCTTATATAATACATATGGACATTTTTTCCGTCAATGATTTCTCAGCAACTACTTGGGTTAGGATTCTGAAATTTGGTACAAAGCTTGATAGTGATTAGTTGTATTGTGTAACAAAAGAACAGCCACATATTGTTTATCAGTCCCTTTATTTATTCATTTTTCTTTCTCTCCAATGAAAATTTCTGTCGCAGATTTCTCGGTTCCTATTGGAGCCAGTGTTTTCAAATTTTGTGTACACCTTCAGGTAGGCTAAGTGTATTGTGTAAATGAAAATAAATGTGCTAATGTCCTACTTTTACAATTTTTCCTTATGTCTCTCCTTTATAATACATATGGACGTTTTTTGGCAGACTTTTCTCAACAACTACTTGATATAGGATTATGAAATTTTGTGTACACTTTTAGGTAGGCAAAGTGTATTGTGTAAATGAAAATTAAGGTGCTAATCTTCATGTTGTCATCTTTTTTCAAATTTTCAATTTTTCCTTCTGTCACTCTTATATAACACATATGGACAGTTTTCATCAAAGTTTTCTCAGAAAATACTTGATTTAGGATTATGAAATCTTTGACAATTATGTCTTTTCTCTGAAAGTGTTAAACCTCTGATGGCTACCGCCGGGGGTATGTGAGCTTTGCTCACTTCTTGCTATATTTTAAGATATGAATTTAATTTTTGGAATGTTCATAGAATCATGAATACTTCGGGTCTCTTGCAAAGTTTCACGTTGACTTTGAAAGAGACCCGAAGAATTCATGATTCCATGAACTTTCCAAAATTTGAATTTATTACTTATATTTACATTTTATATTATCAGTAAAGTATCAATTTTCAATTTTCACATAACTTGGCTGGTTTCCCAGATATTTTGAATTAAATCAGACATAATGAAGGGTTTTGAATAGCCAAAACGTCGAATTTCCGCGCTTAACGCCATGGCGATACGTGTTCAACGTCACACAAACGTTAGTATACAAGCAACGTTATTGGATGGACTTGACGTTAGCCCGCTCAAATGACGCGTATGTCGGTGTGGCTTAAATCGATAAATTTATGAAGGTATGAACCACATCTCAAATGTCGAGGTTCATTTAAAGACTCGCAGTGGAAATGTAAATATGCAAATACAAATAATTTGCAGTAGTGTGACAAGAACTTTAATACTGATTGGCAGTTTGGGATGTTTAAAAGAGGTAAAAACAATAGACATGATACTTGGAAAATGTAAATTTCCAAATAGTTTTCTTCCTTAATTTTAGCATGCTGTAGGTACACATTGGAATTGCCTCTATGAGGCAATTCAAATGTGTACATACAACATATGTCTTTTCAATAAATGAGGTTTACACCATAAGCCTTTTTGCACAAATTCTTAACCACTTTCATTTATTCAAAGAAATGAGCAAGTAGAAATGAACAAGTTTTCATGTATTTTGTCATGCACTTGGATGACAATAATAGACTGTCTATTTTATTCTTCTGACAGATTATCTTGAGATCTTTCATGGGAGTATATTGCTAAATTGCTAGTTGCGTGGTTGTAATAATCTAAATAGACAGATTCTTATGATTAGAGTCCACAGCCTCCTGGTTTGTATTTTAATAAACTGATAGAAAAAGATAATCTAAAGTACAAGCCCTAATTAATTTGTCACACTCCGTATTCAAATCGTATTTAAAATAAGAAAGCTATGGAATATGAAAACCAGTATTTTGATTTCTATTAAGCCAACAGAAGCCGTCCTTTTAATACACGTACACGTACTTAACTTCCTGTACATTTTGAAAAGTCAATAAGATCCAAATTTCAGTATAAACTGGATATTTGTTTTCAGTTTTACCATATTCAACAAAAGAATCAATAAAATGAATAAAAAGTTAAAATGAATGGCAGAAAACAAGTTACCCTGTTTATCCATATTTATATATCTGTGTGTTACACCACATGGCTAAATGGCTGGACTCCATAGGTTTCTATATCTACTATACAATCATCTGTAACTATACATTTATCTTATTTCTTCATTCGACCAGGTTTGAGGCAAGTTGCATGATTTAATCCGTTCCTTCATGAACATTCATGCTAGGCTCCACCCACTATAAACAATTAAATAAACTTTCATGTTGGTACATAGAACAATATAAACTACTTTTCAGGTCCACTAGTGTAGATAATATCTAATCATATATTCATAAACAAACAGGGTAGAACCTGATAAGGCAAGTTGTATGATTTTATCAGCTCCTTCATGAACACTCATGCTAGGCTCCACCTACTATGAATTATTATAGAAATAAACTTTCATGTTGGTACATAGAACAGAAGGTCCATTAGTTTAAGATCGTATCTAATCATATATTTATAAAAAAACAACAGAGTAGAACCTGATCAGGCATCTCTTACAGGAGCTGCTTGATCTGGGTCTGTTATGTTTGCAAAAGCGTTAAAATGCGCCTTTGTTGTAAAGGGTTAATTGGGTGTACATTTCAGATTCACGTGCTTTCAATATTGCTTTCCCCTTTGTGAAACAGCTGCTTTCATCGAGAACTAATACAAACAGACAATCACCAAGTTAGCATTTTATTCCAATGAAACATCTGAAGATAAGCTGTCTATAATATAAATAAGCTATCTATCATTGTCATCCACGTACACGCCAAACTACACAATAACTTGTTCATTTCTACATGCTCATTTCACTAAAACATGAAAAGAAGTTGAGAAGTTTGTGAAAACCCTGTTTTATGGTGAAAACACTCATTTATTGAATGGTCATATATTGTAGGTGTACATTCCAATGTGTACCAACAACATATGTTACTGAAATTAAGGAAACGTATTTTGTAATATACACTAAACAAGTATCATGCTCTTTTAAACATCTCAACCTACCTAGCAGTATCAAAATACCTGTCACCATATGGCAAATTGTTTATATTTACATGACAGCTATATCACCAAATTTGATTCCATGAACTATGCTTTTGCTGAGGTAGTAATAGTATTGACGAAGGATCAGAAGGGGGGAAGGGAAACTTTTTCTATGGGTGGGGAAAGTTCCACCAAATCCGCATTGCACAGAGTCCAGGCATCTAAAGCATCTGCTCCCATTCCTAATAAAGTAAGTGAGGGTGCAAAGATCGGGAATTGATACAATCAAGTACCACACCTGACCCAGGATACCAATTGGAAAGTGACAAACTCACAGTAAGACACCACAAACGAGAGCCAAGAGGTCAGCCCTTTCCCAGCAGGTGACCACAAGGCACAAATAAACAGACGCACACAAAGGCGTAACAAACAGAAGACAGAAAAAACATAAAAGATCCACAAAACAATCTAGTTTGTTTCGTGCAAACCGTTTCATTATTGTTTCTTCTGAGATTACTCTAAACTCTTTCTGCGGCAAGAAAAATGTGACGCAAGTACATTATCTGGTTTTAATGACGCTATCAAGTTATGATGTTGTCTTAACAGACTATTAAGATAAGGCTACAAGATAAATCAGAAGTAGCAATGCCACTATTGAGCCGCTACATAATATTTCGATGCTTATTTCATTGTCGAGCAACGAAGGCACTGACGGGCCTGCGCAAATGCGCTGGCCCGCCAGAGCCTTCGTTGCTCGCATACACGATGTATGGGTGTAGCTGAAGAATCAGGCCAAATTTAATACATCTAGTCCAGCTTGGTAGAGCTGCGTTGCTTTTAAAACTTAGGCTTCTTCGCATATACGATAAGTTCCAAACTATTCCACACTTTTACGCGCTGGTTCCTTCGTTCGCAAATAGACATACATTGTACGTACTTATCTACTTATGTACAGGTTGTCGTCTTGTCGTCTTGCTGTAAGTGACATAATATGCTCTCGGCTCTATTGCATGATCCTCAGAATGTAAACATATACTGAAACTGAATGTTGGCTTTCAGACTGCTCTATACTGTAAACACTTATATTTGACGGGTATTTTTATTTGGCACTTTTGGCGAGGAATCAAAATGAGACCGCGTAATACAGTTTCGAATTCAGCAATAAATCGCAAAGCCTTGGTATCTGTATCGATAAACCAACTTTTGAAAGGTAGAGTTTTATATACACGTTGAGAAAATCACGTCTTAAAAGGACAGAATATGCTCTCCCATATTTTTTTTCTTTTTAAAGTAGTTTCTATGAAAATAGAAAAAAAGCTTTAAAGAGCATTAAGTCGAGAAACTGCCAAAATTAAATAAACTAGGCCAATATGTAAGTCTTTTAATGAATCGCCAATTTTGATGCCGCGAATTTTAACTGTTTTACAATAGTCAAATATCGACCAGACAGTCATTTTTCTAAAATTATGGTTGATTGCAAGTGTGTTTTGCCTATTGCTTAAGAAAAACACATGTTTAAGCTTTAAGATAAATAAAAGATGGGAAGAGAATAACAAAAGAAGATTGAAAGTGTCGCTTACATGGAGGATAGGTACTTTGACTTTTAGAACCATTTTAACGACCAAATGAGCGCTTACGCAAACACCTATATTCACTACTCAGGACCACTAGCGTGTTTAGATTGGTCTGACACTGGAAATCAAAAGGCTGCTAGTTCGAGCCTCAAGTCAGGTTACCTTAAAAAGTAAATTGCAGTAGAAAGAGGAACATTATAATTATGAAACCAATATAATAGACGGATGGCTGAGAATGGGTTTGCTCCCCCCTACGGAATTTTGCAGACATATCCTATCTTGTAGAGAATTCAAAGCCGTGTCTTTTAAGAAATGTTTGCACTCTGTGCGTTGGGGCGTTAGTCTGTAAGAGCCTGTAACATACGTTACTTCATCAAATTAAGAAAAAGTAAATTGAAAGTTTGGGCTACAAATTAAAGACATTAAAATATTTATTTTTAAAAATCATTTATATAGTCTGCATACTGGATATCTTAACTACGTATGACATCCATTTGAACAAAATTGCGGCTTCCTAAGGTGTCATATGCGTTACATAAATCAGATACCCCATTAAATTTGCAAGTGTGGCTAACATCATTTACATTCACAATCTCTTTATGTGTTTTGCAAAATGTTTTAAACCATGTCTGACTAGTTTATGAAATTGGCTAACAGAAACATTAAAGTTTGTTTCCCTATCTTGAATATTTTTTCTGGAATAAGCAATTAAACAACCCTACCCCTACCCAGTTTTAAGGTGAAAAGTTTGGTATTAAAACTAAAGTAAAAATAGTTAAAATATTTGCAGTAGATGAATATGTTTCATTGTTTGGCATTTATTTGCTTATATGAAAAGACTCATAAATCTGACAGTTTGTTGCAAAATTTTTAATATCGGAGGCTGTAATATATGTTACCTGATGTAATAAATGGGCAAGCTCATTGTCTTTACGTAAGATATGCCTTAAAATGTTTTAATCTCCTCGAGGGAATTGTGCAAACATATTCCTTCTTAAAGTACAACTCAAGCTGCATCGAATAAGGGATGTTTGCACTCTCTGAGTTGGGGCGTTAGTTGAACAGCATGTTACATGCGTTACTATATCAAATAAAGGAAATGAAGTTTGAAAGTTTGAGCTAAAATTGTGAAAAAATCTCGCAGCTGCTGGATATCTTACATTGTTTAGGAATTTTAAGCTGGCTGGTATGATAAAGACTGATAGATCTGCTAGCTGTCACCAAGTTTTAAAGATCAGAGACTGTTACATATGTTAGCGTGATAAGAAAAATCATCAAACAGTATTTTGGCATCAACCTGAGTAAGGGCCAGCTCCATCCAAATCCCCCTTGGAATTCTGCAGCCATATTACATCTTATGTAACAATTCAATGCGCATTTAATAAGAAATGTTTGCACTCTGTAAGTCGTGGCATTAGTCTGTAACAGCTGGTTACATAATTTACTACATCAATTTGAGAATAAAAAAATTTGAATGTTTGAGCTACAGAAAGAAGACATTAAGATTATCTAATAAATTGGCATTCTTAAAGTCTGCATACTTGATGTCTTTACTACATATGGAAGCTGTGTAACATCTATACGGCTACATGTGGTGTTATGTGCGTTACATGAACCTAATTATAATTTAAAAGCCATAATTGTGGCTATCATCATTTAGTTAAACAACTACTATGACTTGGTTTCAAACTGTTTTATTAGATTTTGCAAACATATACTCAATTGATGAATAGGAAAAAACAAGTTTGCTTTTCTATCTTAAATATATTGTCTTATAGGTGCTAATACACAGCCCTACTCCCAGTTTTACCGAGAAGCAAATTTTGTTATTACCGTTAAGTAAAACACATGAAAGCGATTGCAGCGCATGGGTATTTTACATTTTCTTAGTCTGTCTTGCTCATATATCGGCAAGATGTTATTAAGTTTAAGACCAGAACACTTAATGTGTATTTAAAAGTCTTTGGTGCGAAAACACTAGAAATTATATTCATTTCTGATTATCAAGCCCATGGACTGTTGTTACAGATGTTGTTAATGACCTTTTGGACACATTTCCTAATGCTGTGCATATAATGCTTAATATAGAGCCACAAATAGAAAAGATAGTTTTACATTTGTACAAGACAATACTGAAATGGTCCAAACTAATTCTCATCGATTTAACACTCATGTTAAACGTTTGTCAATGTCTGCTTCTGTGGTAATCATTATTATCACACGCCTCCTTGCTACTAGTAGAATCATCACACAATATTTCAATCATTTACTGTTATTCAGTTTTACCACCAGTCCACTCAAAATTGATGAGCCATTATCAACTTTCCAATTTTGCCATTCATGGCTTGGAACATTGGGAAACTTATATGAATTCCTAACAGTTGGCTCTTTGAGTATGTGTTTCAAGTGATACTCTGCAAGTAGGAGAGAGACTAAAGCTTTACAAGGAGGAAAACTATGTCATTAAAAGCAATGAGTACCTAGACTGATGTACCTTGATATATCTGTGATAAAAATTATATCTTAGCTGGTTAACTTTTATAAATGTAGCCTTTCCATACATGCAACAAACATATTTTCATCTAATAATGTCTCTGCACTTATTATCTTTCCCCAAGCATTCAAAAACTTATTTATAGTCTTAGTACTTCTGAAGTTATGAAACCGAGGTAACTCTTTCCCTTCAGATAAACGAACTAGAAGTATCACAGCTGGTAAAGCAATAAAATGCAGGATGAACAGAGCGCAAACTAGACCCTTTCACTTCAATGATTCACTAATTTTCTGAGATAAAAGCGCTTATTAAATGA
The DNA here is from genome assembly GCA_964019695.1 of Loripinus fragilis. Classification (NCBI taxonomy): domain Eukaryota; kingdom Metazoa; phylum Mollusca; class Bivalvia; order Lucinida; family Lucinidae; genus Loripinus; species Loripinus fragilis. Next base: position 11,687 of record CAXHUL010000102.1, read on the forward strand.
TGTAACATATATATAACTCGTCATAATAAATGAGCAAGGGCATTGTCGTGACATCATTTTTGATATACAGTCAGAGGCAAGTGTTTTCAATTTCAGTGTTTTCAATGGATCATGAAATGGGCAACCTTATCAACTTGATTACTCTGTATAAATCTTCCATAGAGGATAATATAGAACTAATGGTTATCCTATTCTATCTACCCATAGTCCACTTTCCTTCTTTTGAATGCAACAGCTTATGATATGGCTGCAAAAACGGAGAAATCAAAGGTTTTACATTATTTTAAGGCTTGATTCAATGTACTGACATAAAAAAAACAACCAGCTGCAAACATAATTGATGGCAATGTCCAACTTCATGTTCTTTCTCATATATACCAGGTAACTTTCAATGTGTAACAGAAATTGTTCCAGACGGTCTGACAAAAACCATCAAGAGTCAACATTGTAACTAATAGAGAAAACTTATAGAGTTCTTTGGGCGCAGCAAAATATTATTGATCTAAGACCTGAGGACTTAAGCACCATAGGACTGGAAAGGTTCAATGGCAAATGATGCAAAAAAGCAGCCTATCAAATTTCTGTTTGACCAATGTCAGAAATCTTAAAGCATTCTTAGAGATACACGGTAGAGACATAGCTTTTGCAAAATCAGAGCAAAGTTATCATTTGACTAGCACGGATGCAGAGGCAGCTGCAGAAAGATTGCCCTTGCCACTTCACAGGAAGAGACATATACCAGAGTCATACTCCATTGTATGCATATATGTGAAATGGCATTAAACCCATATTTAATCAGGTGTTTGATCCCAAGACACTGGCATGCTGTTTCTGCTTTTGAAGAATGCAAAGGATTTAAGTTATAGCTGAGTCAATTTGTTTGACGCTGGCACTGGCCACACATACAAAGAAAATTAAGTCTTTTGATGGCATAAGAGGAGGATCACACGAAATGCTTATAAGTGATGTTTGTCACAATTACCATTTTTAAAAAGTATTCTTGATTAATGTAACACATATAACACCATAGGAAGCTGTATATTTGTTAAAAAACAAACACTTTCTTACGTATCAAAGGTGTTCAGCATGCAAACTACATAAATAATTCAAATAAATAGATAGTTTTATGCCTTCTTTCTGTTTCTCAGACTTTCAATTCATTTATTCTTAATTTGATATGGTAACATACGTAACATACAATTACAGGCTAACCCCTGGTTAATAGAGTGCAAACATCTCTTATTTGATGCAGCTTGAATTGTTCTTTAAGGTAGGATATGTCTAAAGAATTCCCAAAGGGGTGGAGAGGAACAGATTTGTACTCAGTTTGCAGTCCTAATACTATGCCATGATTGTAATGTTTGTGATGAAATGGGTGATTATTTTGCAAAAGAAGCAGACACAATGATAGACATTGTGAGGGTGACTTGAATAAAGATTGTTTCTGAATAATTATACTTAATAGGAATATTTATCAAATTGTGTCATTTAAATGAGAACTATTATTTTCTATCTATACGTCTATATATTTTTTATATAGGATTTATAGATAGGATATATTATAGATAACATCTGTTACACAATTCCATGGGCTTCTTATCAGCAATGACTATAATTACTAAGACTAAGGCACCAGAGGCTAGAGATTAATAGGAAAACATGTGAAAATAGTATTTTTTCTGAAATATCATCTCTTACTTCCAAGACAATTTCCTTGCTCATTCATTATGCCATGTAACATACGTTACATACTTTAATGAATGCTCAGATCCTGATGTCAAACTTGCAAATGTATGATTCTTTCTTGCATTAGTAATGCAGTGCCAAAAATGTTAGATATCCACGAGCGTCAAATATTTTCATATATTTTTCTTCAATAATAGATACCAAAATTAGATACTTAAAATTGGGGGTAGGGTTGTTTAATAGCTCATATAAAACAATGTATTTGAGATAGAAAAGCAAATTTTGTTTTTTCTATTAGTCGAATAAGTATTTTAGCGATCTAAGATTAAAAACACTTGTAAAATTGTACAAATCGTCTGTAAAATTAAATAATGTTAGTCACGAGTTCAACTTTCAAAGGGAAATTTAATCTATGTAACGCATATAACACAAATTAAGGCTGTTTTGTTTAAAATGCTTTTTATGTAGCTTAGGCATCCAGCTTGCAAACTACATAAGAAATTTGAATAATTAGATGGTTAAATGTCTTTTTTCTGTAGCTCAAACTTTCATTTTGATATTTTCCTTAATTTGTTACAGTAACATATGTTACAGGCTGTCAGAGACTAACGCCCCGGAGCACATAGTGCAAACATCTCTTAAAAGATGCGGCTTGAAATTTTCTTTAAGATAGGATATGTCTGCAAAATTCCCTAGAGGGGGGGCAGGACCTTTTTTAAGCTCGAAGTCTATAAGTAGGAGTCGCCTATAAGTCTTGTCGGTTGATAGTCCCTGTCGTAATGACATTAAAAGTGAGCTTATTTAGATGAACCAATCTCTTCAACTAAACTGGTGCCCTACTATTATTATCAGAATTTGACAACAGACACATGTCGACCTATTGTAACGACGGCTGTGATTGGTTAATTGCTTGACAAGAAAGACATCATGTTATATTTCAAATAGCTTGGGCTGCAAACTGTCTTTTTTATTTCTTTGATCGCAGAAGCGAATGAATTTTGTGAAACTCTTAATTTAATTCTGACTGATATTTGCTGATTTTTTTCATACCTAAAAGTTCCCTGTTATTTAACACATTTTAAGAGTTCCTTCCCCTGAATAGCGCCAAATCCCATCAAATCCCTTGGTCCAAATATGGACCATTTGCGGTTACATAATGCATATATCTAGGGAGGGAAACCAGACAAAAGTGTCACACACAAAATCTCTTCAAACGTTAAATTACAAATCTGGATCGTTTGTGATTAGCATATACCTGACCCAAGAGAGGTCTAAGGATGAGAACCAGACTATCAATGAGCATGACAGTAGCTGTTTGACTGTGACAAAATATATTCAGCAATGTTATCGTTACTATACCAGAGGGTATTATTTTAATGAATGACCCAAAATTTTAATGAGATGAATATTGGGCTAAATTTTTAATGAATAGTGAATACCAGACCCCCCATTCCGACCCTCATACTAAAGCATTAAACCTTATATTCAAACGCTTGATTGGGGTTTTTAGTAGCTGATCAGTCTATTTATCTGGTAATTTCAAAACTATGTTTCAAGCTCTATGTGTCCTTGTGGGTGACCATCAGATGGCAGCATTGATAAGTATCAATACAACAATTATAACTGCTAGTTATTAAGTAATAGTTATACCATGGGTTTTCCGCCTCGTGGATTATCTTACGTACAGCTGGACAAACATGGTATAACAGTAACTATTTTATACCACCTACATCGGTGTTGGCCTTGCACATCACGAGATATTCCATGCTAAAGTGGGTAAGGGTGGTATAAAATAGGAGACCTGGTGGGCCCTAATGAGGCCTTAAAGGTATCATTTCTCGTTTCCGTGATCAAATGAGAACCTTGTTCTGAATCAATACAAAAACAGCGCGTGTCTAAATTCATTTGATCATTTTGATTAGCTCCAATGGAAAGGAAACACTGTCACAAAGTTTGACATTTCATGGTTTTCATATTTTGCCATTTAAAAGAAGGCTCATTATCGATTATACATTAGATTTGACAGTCGATATAATCAGGTTTCAATCTTCTATTAGATGCTATTTTACTGAGTGATCTTGTTAGCATCACAAATGACAACACGAAACACACATGATAAATAACCACCTTTACAATTAACAGCCACAGGTTTTTTTTGATGCACCAGAATTTGGCAAAATCTTATCACCTTTTTAGTGATGCAAAAGATTCAAAACCACTTTAATACATAAATACAGACGTAAATTAGTAAAGTATATGCATTTAGACCCCAAAATGATAATTCTGTCGTAGTGAAAAAATGTAAAAATAAAAAACGTGTTGTTTTTTTTGAAAACCCCATGGATTTTTTAAAATCCTGCACGGGTTCCCCTCCCCATTTTCAAATGGGAGAAAAACCCTGCAGTTTTTTAAATATATATTAAAATATGTTCAAGAAATAAGTTTGTTTGATTGTAATTATTGCAGAAAATGATTGGTAAGGCTTAATTCCACATTTTGATTTCACTCGCAGGGTTTTTCTCCCATTTCAGATTGTGGGAGAAAAACCCATTGTTTTTTTTTTAATTTAAAAGTTATACTTTTAATTGTATTGCTTTATAAAACAATAAAGAGGCTGAATCGAAGTATTTCTCATCCTATGAAGCCTTTTATTGAAATACCTACTGATACTAAAAATGCACATCCAGAGGGGTAGTCAGAGGCTTTATCGTGTTCAAGCCCACCGAAAATGGAGAATTAGGATATAATATATGGATATTATCTGACCTAGTAACTTTACTTTTCAGATAGCGAATTTTGCAAGCAGCAAAGTCTGGGTTTCTCGCATCGAGATCAATACTATATTGAAACCCAGGCAGCTTGGCCTCTGCATAGTAGCTACGTGCCTGTCACAAATACAACTATGTATAAAGGTGTCAAATTCAAATGTGCATTACGCATGAACCAGCATCGACCCTCAGATTTTCTCAAAACATAGTTCATGGATCCCTAATACATTGTATACACAAACATCATATACACAAACACACACAAACACACACACATAACAAACACGCATGCAGACCTATGAACACCTGTATCTGTGCTTGTGGGTATAAAACTCACACACACCATGCCCAGAACACAGCCTTCGCATTCTTGTATATATACATGTAATAAAATTACAGCAGTGTATGGGTGTAAAAGGACTTTGGCAAAGAACGATCAAGTCTCCATTTTAAAAATCAGTTTTCCTATCTCGCGTCCAAAACACATGTTGTGGACATGTCTCGTGAGACTGCTCTTTTGAGTATCAAAACAAATGATAAACTGATACGCAAGGAAAAATCCACAATATTACACTTAAATTTTTGCACATCTATTCAAATTAAAGAGAAGTCGATGTAAATTTTCCAATGGTTTGGAAAATTCTCCCTGGATCAAGCATCGACGTGGACGTGTGTATCCTGACACTTCACCTGATTTGAAAATATGTGCCATGGGTACTCAGATGAACCGTCCCCATGCACTCCCAAAACTTATATCTAAGCCAATGCACAGTTACCGGGCGCGTAGCGCAGTCGGTAACGTGTCTGGCTACAGATGCGAAGCTGACTGCAGATCCAGGGGTCGCGAGTTCGATCCCGGCCCATACTTTCGTGGAGATTGATCATGAAATAATTTCTACGGTCATTCTCCTCCCTTCCGCTGAATCATTCATGAAGGGTTGTTGTCAGTTACAAGCGAAAGTATGTGCACGAATTACTGGTTACCTGCCTGTTCAAGCTTGACCAGGAAAAAAGTGTGGTTAGGTGAACTGACCGTCCCACAATGGCCATAGCTGTTGACTTGGGACGTAAAGCAACATAACAAACAAACAAACAAACAATAAGCCAATGCACAAGAAAACATCCATTATCTGTGCCAACTTTTCCTATCTGTAGACAAAAATCAAATGGATTTTATATATTGGGTTCACACTTATAATTGGGCCACGACTTGAGCAAACTTGACTCTGCTGCATACGAACAATAGAGATGCAGACCAGTCTGCACATCCATGCAGTCTAATCAGCGACCTTGTTACATGTATATGCTCTCTGGATAGTATACTGCTGTAAATTCGGAAATCTTGATGAGAATTTTATTTTCGCAAATAGCGTAAAAATACATATTTGAGACGTTAAAATTCGCTACTATGGCATGATTTACCTATATCAGCAAACTAAACAGTGA
>CAXHUL010000102.1:17609-46000 GCA_964019695.1 Loripinus fragilis
TTAATGAGCCAGGATCTGACAAAAGGGACCATCTGGCAATAAAAGTGAAAATAGAGATATTGATAAAGAAAGAAAGACCTAGCTGTTGTTTACAATTACAGAAAATTTGAAGAGATTATCTTTACAAATAACAAAGATATAAGGGTTTATACTCATATAAACACAACGTCACTTAACGTTGTTAACGACGTTATGACGTCAACACTATTGTGTTAACTTATGACGCTAATTCAAAAACGCTAGGAGCAATATTTCAAGAATGCTTCAGCTTTTTGTAAATTTGATGCGTATGCAAATGCATAGACTGCAGAAATAGCCCACATATGCACATCACGTGTTTACAAAAGCATTTGAAATGAGGTATCCCGTTTTCAAGGGAGTGTGTAGTCCATATGCACAGCTGTTGCCATGGCAACATACATTATATGTATCGCTTTATTTGATCAGAACTGTTTGCGCCTTTGATTGTATTACATGTTAGAAGCAATTTGAGTCTAGTGTAAGAACATGCAAAATCTTGAAAATTTAGACGTTTTTGAAATTTTGATTACACAAAAACTGCTAAAATGCCTGAAGGACCCTTTTCTCAGATCGGCGTTCTTTTGTTAACAAAGTATAGAGGCTAACAGTATGGACCAAGATCAGACTGCTCATATAGGAGCAGTCTGACCTGGGACTACACTGTATGTCGGAGAGAATTTTAAAATTAAATTCAGCAGGCGGCAAAAGCAGACGCATGCGACTTTTGCTGTGACTGATGCTTTAAAATAAGGGTTAACACATACCATACACCACCAATTAAGCATATAAAGGCATGCCACTATCAGCCCACTAGCGAAACGCCATTCAAACGGCGTTTTGCTGGAGGGCTTATGGTAGCCCAAAGACGTATGCTAGCTGGGCTAACCGCTATGTGTGATGAACGCGGTGACTCAGTGGTAGAGCTCTTGACTCGGGATCGAGGGGTTACGGGTTCCAGCTTCACCGAAGGCGCTGTGTTGGGTCCTTGAGTAAGACACTTTGCCCGCTGCTTAGTAGTGGTTAAACCCAGAAAGACCCGTCCCGATATGACTGAAAAACTGTTCACTGGGCGTAAAGAATCAAACCAAAACAATGCTACTGTAACAGGACTTTAGTTAAGAGTGCGTAACGAAAATTTAATTTTCTTATTTCTCAACCAAAACATATGTTATGGGTACTCAAAAGAACCGTCTTAATGAGACGGTTCTTTTGAGCACCCAAAACATATGTTTAAATTGATGGGTAAGAAAATATTTACAATTTTACGCTGATTTTTTTTGTTTATCTAAACACATACCCATTTGACGTTTTTCATCTTCTTGGAAGTGGGTTTCTTTTGTTGGTTTCTCTGCCGTTTGTCTGCAAACTTATTAGAGCCAGGATTGCGATATAAAACTTTCTTTTTTAAATTGGAAGATTCTGAGAAGTATTTTTTCCTCAGTTCTGGTGTCATTTTAATGGCTTTAGAAATGGCTCCAGCTTCGGTAGTTGGTATAACTGGAAAAATAATAACGCAGTAAATCAATCAATCTATCAAGAAATTTAGATTTTTCCTATAAATCTGGTGTCATTTTAATGGCTTTAGAAAGGGCTCCACCAAAAGTAGATGGTACAACTAAAGGTAATCAATTAATCTATCAAGCAGCTTGTGTTTTCCTTAGTTCTGTTGTCATTTAATGGCTTTATTCAGTAATAATTACACAGCTTAATCCATCTTTCTATCAAGCAATGTGTATTTTTCCTTAGTTCTGATGTCATTTTAAGGCCTTTTGAAATAGCTCTGGCTTCAGTAATAATTACACATTAATCAATCAATCTATCTATCAAGCAGTTTGTATTTCCCTCAGAAATGGTGTCATTTAATGGCTTTAGAAATGGCCCCGGCTTCAGTAATAACTAATCAATCTATCTATCAAGCAATAAGATTTTTTTCCTCAGTTCTTGTGTCATTTCAAGGACTTTAGAAATGGCTTCAGATTCAGTTATAATAACAACACAGTTAATCCATCTTTCTATCAAGCAATGTGTAATTTTCCTTGATTGATTGATTGATTAATTGATTGATTGATTGATTGATTGATTGATTGATTGATTGATTGATTGATTGATTGATTGATTGATTGATTGATTTATTTATTCATTTCAGTATCATAGATTAGCAAATTCAATAAAACAGCACAAAGTGATGTTAAACATACACATAAAATATACATTTAAAATCCACAAATTGCAATGTTCTATTAGCTAAGCGGCTAAGAGCCAAATTGTGCTATTCCGGATACAAGCATGAAACTTGGCACAGTTGTAGACCATGACTGACTAAGCAGAACAGGATATAGAACCACATTGGGAAATGCCTACTGCGCATGCGCAAAGCATTTTTCTGATTTTAGGCTGTTATCATAGATCGTTAATATAGTTTGACTTTAAAGAAGGGGCCATGTTGGCTGTAGAATGATAAAATGTGACATAACTGATATTATTTGTTTGTAGTTTAGTCTTCTTCATTCTTTGATTGCTGCGCATGCGCATAAAATTTGAATACTGTACAAAGATGGTATTCTATTTCTCTTTTATTGTAAACTGCGCAAAACTGGATGCCCCTATCAAAGGACCGAAGCAAGTCTTCAATATTGGAACTTACAGATCTGTTTAAATGTGCATGCACAGTTGGTTTCTTTAAACCGGATGTTATTTAGACAATAAACATAGCCGAATTCTATTACAAGTATACGCTTTTTGCAAAAAAGCTTTGTCTAGGCTAAGCATATATAAAATTGTTATTAGACTGAACAAGTCAAGTGTTAAGCAAAGGGGATAGTAGGCTTGTGGCAGACAGACAGACATGCAATCAGATTTTTTGCTCGAGCTCAAAGCCCTTGGAAAACTGGACAAACGTGCTTACCACCTGGGTTACCAGGGTGGTCCATAATCACCACCTCATATTTTCTTTGTGCTGACCAATTTGGTTTGTTTTGACTTGGGGACGTCTCTGTCTAAAAGTTACGTTTTAAGCCAAGGGCAATATGCGTTTGTGAAAGATAGACAGACAGACTCACAGACAGGCAGACATACATACAAACCAGCAGACAGACAGATGTATTTTGCTGCTCGAGCTCACAGACCTCATAGCACTGTCTGTCGATGAACTGTCTTCAAATCTGTCATTGATCTGTTTCAAATCGTATGTCGCATCTGATTGTTTCCAGTATATTACTTCCAGTAAACGGACCATAACCAAACATCAGTTAGTCTACGCTCAAGTCTTTTTAGAGGGGGAGGGGTATGCCTGATATGCCTCATATTTTTAGTTGTAAAGCTACTGACTGGCTTCGAGGCATTTGTTCCTCCTGTAAAAGATTACACGCTTGGAGTCAGTGTTGTTATTCTGGATGGAGTTTCCATTGTTTAGATGCTTAAAGCTGTAGGGGTTAGTATTGTTCAGTGAGCAGTATACGAACGATGTTTTTAAACGATACGTAATATCCACTTTTGTGCAGCTGATCGAGTGAATTTAGTGTAGGATACATATTAGGCGGACAGTTTAAAAGCATCAAAAAGGGGAAAACAAGGAAATGACATCCACAGGCAGGTTGGTCCAGCAATTAACTGCCATATCTAAAAACTGGCAAGATTTCTTGTGAGTTGATGGCAACAAACTATTCCATTATCTTTCCAATTGCTGTGTTTCTTGGGCATAAGATATGCCAACTAAGAAACAGTTACCATAGATGGATCAGGTGTTGCACCATGACAGTTTGACAATACTTCGGAGAGAACCCTGCTCTTTACAAGAGAAGAAGCTCGGTCTGAGTGTGTCCAGCTTGCGATATGTCTTCACATGCACCTTGTTCGCATGAGGAGGCAGATACAAGAATGTTTGCTCATGCTACGGAAGCAGCTAAAAGGGATAACAAGAAAATAAGCAGTCTCACTGTTGGAACTGATGTAGTATTCTGGTCATAACTGTGGTGCAACAGCTGCGAGTGGATGAACTGTGGTGTTGGCAAAATTTGCTGGTCATTGTTGGTATGAAATAAAATTGTCTTGCTTTTTATTCACTCAGAGGGTTCGATAAAACATCTTTTCTACTTGGTCGTAGAAAACGGTGGGCAAGCTTTCAAGCTGTAACTAGTATTTTGTAAAAATGAACTCTCTCCCTGAAAAGCCATTTACAGATTACCTTTGCACCATAGAACGATTGATCATAATACTCTAAGGTAGAACAAGCGCGCACATACACGAACATAGACATGGCTAGACATAGACATGTTCGATAAAAAGACAACCCTTACAAAGGTGGCTTTGTACCAGCACATTTAAGGGCAGAATATCAAGGCTCATGTGTGTGGGTCAGCGCTAAAACAGGGGAAACGATTACCAAGTCCAGCAAACTGGGATGGATACGAGCCCAATCATACGACAAGCATCAAAATTTTCTCTTGATCTTGTGAGATATGACTGTATTCGAGGATGCAGAAGTAGACAATGCAGCTCTCTAGTGTACGACCCTCTGTGACCGTGGTGGTAACTGTGAACACTAAATGTCTGTAAGTTAATGATTGTTGTTAAAATAGGTAATGTTAAAGTACTTGAGTATGATCAGGAAATACCACAATCACACACTGCAGACCAACCCACGGCACTGTGAGGAAGAGCCACGGAACATTTACAGTAACAAGTCATCCAAAAGACAATAAAGGCAAAGAAAACGTCTGTCTTCCCCGTCGAGATGATTGCAAAACTAGAATGGACATAAAGTAATGAATACCAAAAAAGAAAGACCAACACAGAACCCACACAAACAATGGGAGGTACATTGAACAATAAATAAACAACAACAGAACCACCGCCTTAAAACAGACAACAGCCTAAGCTACCGGGGGGGGGGGGGGCTTAAATGCATTTTACTGGAGCCAAATCTTCGCCCTAAAGGCCTAAACTGACAATCATTTGGGAAGGCTGTGGCATATCAGCATACATGCAGATTATCGCACATATTGCCAGCCCTCTTGGTTAAATGTCACTTTGAAAATGTATATGTTTGTGTACATGTATAAGATTCACGTGATCTTGTCGTTTTGGCCCAGGTGCCAAATAACCAAATATAAACGCATAACATAACATGGACATAGATCCAAAAGACAGTCAAACATTCTTCAGTAGACCCTATAACATAAGTTTCAGTCGAAGTCATTCAACAACATAATGGGTAAACCATGAGTGTCCCCAGCATAACGAGAGAAATTTGTTCATGTCAAATTCTGCGCTAGAGAACTGTATTCAAACAGCATAGTCATCGCAGGTTGGCTGCAGTCGAGCAGTGACCTTTTTTACTTCTGAAAATAATCTGTGCTAGCTTATATCCAGCTGTGTTTCTGCTTAACAAAGATTTATGTGAGTTAAGCGATAGTCGATACAGCACCCGAGTTCTGCCAAAACGGTGTTATTTTTCCTTATAGAAGACATTTTTATGTTCTGGAACAATGTGGAAGTTTGTTTACTTTAGTTAGTTTAGATAAATTGCAAAATATCAGTAATTTAGTGCGCAGAAGTTCGAAATTTGAGGGCATTATTCAAACTTTTCATACTGTACGCATAGTACTACATATATTGGCTGTTGCCCAGTGACTGGGACATTGATTGCATACAAATGGATTATATTTAGACCCTCGACTACTGATACAATGCCCTTGACTACTCAAATTTTGCGTACAGCTACAAAATGGTTTGCAACTTCACAAAAAATAAACAGAAATACGCAACACATTCACTTTATTATTTGTATTGCTATTAAATCATAACTAATGACTTAAATAGCGCACTCATTAGTCTGTGAACACATTTGGGGCACAAGTCATAAAGAATCCCACTGGCTATCCAGAAATTGACTGGTACTTATCTAGTTTTAGAATGTATAGGCTCCAACTGAGTTAGAATGGACTACAATACCTAAGTTTTAATTGTAAATGAAAACATCATCGTGAAAATTAATAGCTGTAACTACAAAACTAGCTCATAGAATGGATCACAGTAAACCCAAATAGTATAATTTGTGCCCTCATCGACTGCAACCGACCCACGATGACTGCACTGTTCTAGTACAGCGGTTCTCTAGTGTGAATGCATGCACACAAAGAAAAAAACATATTGGATAAATGATTGTGCAGAAACATTCATTTCCCAGTCAAAAGATATAAGTATTCCATTTATTCAATGGTTTCTACAATTTTGACATCATTGAACGAGATAACCTGAAGTATTATTTAGTTTGCGCATGCGTAATTATGGAAGACATTTTAACATATATTTGTTTATGTCTTTGATGACATCTAGAGATAGAGTGGGCTGATTTTACCATGTTAAACGCAAATACTGGTCTGTGTACTCAAGTAAGACCAAATTTTCCTATAGCAGAAGTGAATTTTGCCTTGCGCATGCGCAGAGAAAATTTGTCGAAGTGGTTCTATATCTAACAAGAAAAACTATAACATGAAATAACATGTTATACTGGGGCGTTTTAGTGGCTCATTAATGGTTCACCCAGTTTAGAGGGCATTAGATATCCACGTTGTGTATATGTATTGTCCTTTGTTTGTTTGTTTTCTTGTTGTTGTTGTTTTTGTATTCACTTGAGAAGGAATTTGGATGGGTTCTAACACATATAAGTAGGCTACATATTTAGATTTTTTTCTTTATTTAAAAATAGATTGATCCATGAAGATGTGCAAAAGCGCACAGACAACATATGATTTGCGTACAGAGGGGTTGAGGGTTGGTGCTCAAAAGAACCGTCTCAATGATGCGTTACTACTATTTTCGGTTTAAATGTCGGCGGTTTGCGGCTCCCTGCCTCAGGCATATGACTGGGGGGGGGTTGCTTGATAGATGGATACCAATATATTTTTCCCCCTGAAGTTCAAAGGGAGTGGCCTTTGCCAATTTTATCTCCGATCTATAATTGGTAGTTAAAACTAATTACTATATACTTCGGAACTGTTGGATAAATTAACGCTAAAGTTTTCTCTTTAACTTTCATCGCGATCAGAGTTTGCTAACTTGGTTAGGACAAAAAAACTATGAGAGAGAGAGAAAAATGAAACATAAAAATGAGTATAGTGCATGAACTGGGGGGGGGGAGCAGAAGATATTTTTTTCGTGAATAGGGAGAAAGGTATTAATTTTAACTTGAAGAAAAACGTTGAATAGCTTCAAAGGATTTATGAAAGTCTCAGATCCGGTCCTAAACTTGTGATTCCTTATGAGCAGTCCAATCAGGGTATTACTAACTATTTCTTTCATGATAAAATGTTCTGTGTGCACTTGGACATATGCAGTGGACGTCATAAGTTATGCAATCTTCAGGACATATAATTAGCAGAATAAGGTGCACTCGATTTAAAATGAACTCATGTATGAATTACAATAAAAGAGATAGAATCTATCCCAATATTCTCATTTTCCCAGATGCATATCAATAGAAGGGGAATGCTGCTAAAAAATAACTCACATGGGATAAATGTAAAAGAAATAGCGACGCCTTGTGGATTCGAACCCTGCGACCACTTAATTCCAAAAATGCATCCGCTGATAACAGTTACTGTCTCTACCGATTGCGCCAAATCAGTTTTCGTCGAGATAGATTGATTTGTTATTACTTATACAGCATCTTTCTATTTATAGATCTATCCACGGCTACTAATATATTAACCCATATTTTATCAATCTGTCCGGTTACTGCATTACTATTTTCATAAGTTATTTCTGTTATTTAATTACAATTTAACTTCGAAACTTTAGTATATGGGAAATATATGACGAATTGACACTGCGATATTAGTCACGTATATCTCTCGCTTCGATTTAGCTGGTTTCCAGCATGCATTGCATCTATACTGACGTCAACTAAAAACGCCTCACTCATTATCACTGATTTCTTAGCGATGATATATAAAAATGAACAGCCACGTACTGCTTCTTTATGAAGAGGTTGGGCGATGTTGGAAAATGAATTTAATTTGATATGCAGGTGACGCGTTATTCCTATGACGTCATACAGGCTCAACGTACACATGACAGCATAGTGCATGGATCGCTTATGATTTCAATTTGAATTCTCACCCATTTTGTGCCGTTAATGTTTTGCTAATCAATGAACAAAATTTGGATCATTATTTCAAACAGTTGTGCTTGTGAGTAATAACTTTATGTAATTATGACGTCATATTAAAGACAAAATGTAAGGTCCGTTTACGAAACTTGCCAACATTCTCGTTTTGCTTTAAGTAATTGAAAAAATATAAGGTGGTACATGTGGTAATATACACAGAATATGCCTACATAAAATTACGTTATTTAAGATGAGCTGTAACGCCCAATGGCCAGTCGTTGGTCTACGTTAACGTAATCCAAAACGGCCGTCTGGAACACGTGCCAGATTGCGTTTCCTCCGCAATCGTCGCTGGTTAAAGACTGAAGACTTTTGCAAAGGATTCGTAACAATCTTTCAGCCCACTTTTCAGAGTCATGACATTTAAGTTTTACTAAAATGCATGGCGAAAGGGTGGGTGGGGTAAGTTGTATCGTTCAGCAAACGCATACAAACATTGTCTTGACATTATAAACGCAATTTTTGGTAAAATAGAGAATGTTTTACAATGGTAAAACACGTTTTTCTTGTCAACGGATTGTGTCTGGAAACAACGCAAATGTGGCTAAAATCTTGTGTCGCATGAAATGGTGACCCCTGTCTCAAACCGTGGTCGTTTTCTCAGCCTCAAATATTCTTTCAGAAATTTTGTTTTCATGAGATACGCTTGACTGATAAGATGTTATAGTGCACTTAAATTCATAACTTTAGTCTGATCAGTCTAAGAGATATTCACGTTTATTTTTGGATGAGGCGTTTTTTCTTGACGTCAGTATATATGGTAAAAGGTACCAGCTAGGTCCCAGTTTTCTGAGTCGGAGAAAAAATTTAACCACGCCCACCTTTGATTGACAGAATAATAGAAACATATGGGGACTATAGAGGACTAATTTGAGCATTGCGTAGTCTGTGAATACTGTCTTTGAATTCGCATTTATATCTTTGTTTTTATCAATTAGTTCGCCCCAGAAAATCATCAGCTCACCAGCCTTATAAAGTGTGGAAAGTTTCATGCTTGTATCCGGAATAGCACAATCTTGGCTCTCAGCCGCCTAGCTATATGGCTTGCTAGCCAATACCAAGGATAACACAAAAAAGAGAAAGTGATTTCTCTTATTTCCATTGTGGTCCTTTTGTACCGGATGCAAGTCATAGTGAGACACAACTAGTTGAACACTAAGTAAATAAGTATTAAGTATTAAAACAATAATTAAGAATGGACGTAAATACCTTAAAACCGTAAGGATCTATACTAGAAGGAAAGTAAAGTTTATCAAGAAACTGTAAGAACATACGTTACCAATCAATCTTGCTTAAAAGGAACTTTTTGACAGCTACTTTAAAATTTGGATACCTCTTTAAGTTCCTAATATCACCAGGTATCTCGTTCCATAAAACACAACCATTATATCCAAAGGATTTCTTTCCAAAACTTTTTACTGTTGGAATAGAAAAACAACCAGTTTCCCTAAATCTAGATCCAGATGAGTGTATTGAACTTGCGGGAATAAAGTGCTCGACCATATAATTTGGAGATTGACCCGACTTGATCTTAAAAACATGACTAAAAATAATCTGGTCAACTCTTTTTGAATTAGGTTGCCAGCCAAGAGACTTGAAAACTTCAGAGCCTACATGTGCCCTTGAATCCATGTTAAGAACAAACCGATTGATCTTATTTTGGGTCACCTGAAGTTTGTTTTTCAAAATCTTAGATAAGCCTGGATACCAAAAAGAGCATGCATAGTCAAAATGACACTGTATCAAGGACATCACTAAAAGCTTTTTGGTTGTCAAATTTAAAAATTTCCTTTTTCTGTATAAAAACTTCAACCTAGCATTTGCCTTTTGAATTACAGAAGTCGCCATATTAGCACCAGAAAGACATTGTTCTAACACAAAACCCAAATATTTTACAGTATTTTTTGCTTCAATAACAGTACCTTTGCAAGTAATGCTTAAAACTGATTGTGACTTTAACCTAGATCCAAACAGTATAGATTCTGTTTTGCCTAAATGCAGGGAAAGTTTATTGTCAACCAGTCATTAACTTACAATCTCAAGTTCATTCTGTAAGACATTTTCAATGTTAGATAAACATTTATCTGCTACTAAAATTGCAGAGTCATCTGCATACAATAAAAGTTTATTACTGACAGCACCGGACATATCATTGACATATATCAAAAATAAAAGGGGTCCCAGTATTGATCCCTGGGGAACACCACATGAAATAATTGCATGTGAGGATAGAGTTCAAGATACATCCACTAGCTGTTGACGATCAGATAAATAGGACTGAAACTATCTGGATACGTCTTGACTGAGGCCAAGAGCTTTAAGTTTCATCAACAAAATTCCATTATCAACTGTGTCAAAAGCTTTTTGTAGGTCTAACAGAACCATGCCAAAAAAATGACCCCGGTCCATCTGAAATTTGATAAAATCTGTTAAATGGGTTAAACAAGGTTAGTTCTGGTGTCATTTCATTGGCTTTAGAAATGGCTCTGGCTCCAGTGATAGTGACACAGCTAATCAATCTATCTATCAAGCAATGTGTATTGTTCCTTAGTTCTGGTGTCATTTAAGGACTTTAGAAATGGCTCCGGCTTCAGTAATACGAGTCAGTCAATAACTGAAAATTGATAGATATCTCTTGTGAAGGCGAACGAACGCTAATCAAATTTGGCACATGTATGCAATGAACTGGCCCGCGTCAGAATATGCAATATACAAGACCATGCAAAATACAGACTGCTGTTGCTGAGCACTAAAGAATGTGAAATATTATCATGCGTTCACGCTGAAATAAGCTTTGCCATGGAAACACTATACAAAATTTAAGTTACATTAACTTGCGTATTTGTTGGAAATAAAGTGTTTGAATATATATTGTGTTAAATGCAACAACTGTAACTGAGGCGTTGGAATTTTATCCCACAAATAAAAGGAAAATTAAATGAATTTTCGGGAAATTTTACCCTAAAATATACCCTACCCACCAATAACGGTTCATTCTAGAGCAAAAGTATTAACTAAGTATCATATCAATTGACCATTTCATTGTGTTTAGTAACTATTTTAATAGCTGAATGCATATCTTCAATATTTTTAAGAATAAATGGTTGCCATATCAATAATTTCTGATGTTTTGTCAAAAACAGAATTTCCATCAATTTTGGTTGCTAGGCAAAGAGCATTGCATGTTATGTATTTACTTTCTATTACACCTCTTCAAAACATTGCTAACACATTGTTTGATACAATTGGCGAGATAGAGGGGATGTTGTTATATTACTTTAGATTTGAACTGATTTTAAATTTATAGCTGCTTAGACAGAAATGTCGCCAGCGCGAACGACCATCGCTGAGAGACGGTCTTCGGTTGCCTAGCAACAGCACCGTAAAGGAAGGTCTGGATGGGTTATAATGATTAGTGAATAATGGCCCTTTTTTATAATGAATAGTGAATAATGAGCCAAAAAAATAATGAATAGTGAATAATGAGGGCCTAAAAATTAATGAATAATCCTATTTTTTTTAATGAATTGAAGAAAAAAATAATGAATAGTGAATAATCAGATTTCTTTGCCACCTTTCTTAATTTTAATGAATAACCTACACTTTTAATGAGATGAATAATGGGATAATTTTTTAATGAATAGTGAATACCAGACCACCCCCCCCCCCCATCCAGACCCTCGTAAAGAGGATAAGACGTCAACTTCTTTATGCAACAAAACCCGAAGGTTCATTCTATAGGGAGCGCAGTGGCTCAGTGGTAGAGTGCTTGACTCGAGACCGAAGGGCCGCGGGTTCGAGCCTCACCGGCGTCATTGCGTTGTGACCTTGAGCAAGAACATTAATCCTAGCTTAGTACTGGTTCGACCCAGGAAGACCCGTCTCTTTATAACTGAAAGATTGTTGATGGGACGTAAAGAATCAAATCAAACAAAACAAGGTTCATTCTATATTTGTATCAAGTTAAATTTCAGTCAAAAGTGCCAACCCAGTCCAACTCTCAGTTATTTTTGACTGACCCTCGTAGTAACACAGTTACTCAATCAATCTATGATCATTTATCAAGCAATTTGTATTTTTCCTTAGATCTGATGTCATTTTAAGGACTTTAGAAATGGCCGGCTTCAATAATAATTACACAGGTAATCAACCTATCTATCAAGCAATGTGTATTTTCCCTTTGTTCTGGTGTCATTTTAAGGACTTTAGAAATGGCCCGGCTTCAGTAGTAATTACACAGTTAATCAACCTATCTATCAAGCAATGTGTATTTTCCCTTTGTTCTAGTGTCATTTTAAGGACTTTAGAAAGGACTCTGGCTTCAGCAGATGGTATAATTGGAAAAAGTAATTACACAATAAATCAATCAATCTAATGTGGGGTTTTGTGTTTGGTCCTTGTTTGGTCCTTGTTTTGTTATGACGTCCTTTCTAGTTTTACAATCATCACTCTAAGAAAGAGAGAGCTAGTTGCTTTATTTTATTGTCTTCCTGGCGCCCTGTCGATGTCAATGTTTTGTGTCTCGTCCTCGCGGTGCCAATGGTTTATAATTATTATGTAGTGTGTGACTGTGACTTTTCTTGGTCATACTAACTTACCATTTGGAAATGTAAGGAGCATTACGCGTAGTGTAGTATTATGTCGTAAAGTTAGCTGGAACTGGCGTATATAGAAAATTAGTTCTCTAGCATGTGGATTTGGCTCTATTCAAATCGATTATTCTGACTATCCGAAGAATAAATGATGTTTATGTTTTATTTCAATAAAATATCGCTATAGCGATACTTTATTGAAAAACATAAACTTCATTTAAACCGTTTGTTTTGCTGCAATCACACATGCTATTGTGTTAGCATGGTTTATGTGACGTCAGTGTCACGTTATATAACGTCAGCTGGACGTTATCACCCGCGTTATCAAAGTAGATCCTCGACGTACATCCGTGGTCTGATTCAACGGAATTTTGCGGAATTGGCCGAGGTAGTTTCGATTGAGTCACTTAAGTTTCAATGGCACTTAATTAGACTTCACTTTAAATAAAAACATGACTTACTAAGAAAGCACATACATAATACCACACAGAATAATCTGAGACACGCCATCTTGCTTTGTTGGCAATTGTTTTGTTTTTATTAGTATTTCGTTTCATTGTTTTACAAATTACTTCAGGTGAAAGTGTCCCTTTTTTGGATACGAGACATGTCAGAGATGTTCTGGTTATCGTGAACAAATATGGAGTAAATCGCCCTATATATCACTGCCCATGTAACAAAGAATGCAAACGCTCAGGACCACCTTAAAGCTAAGTACTACCTTATTTCAACATGGTATTTTAAATATTTAATAAATTGCCAGGGTCGGTGCAATACATAAGGTCAAAGATATCATTGTGACTTAAAGGGGATGGCAACATTGACAGCAAAAGAATCTAGAATACAAACGATCTGCCACAAACCTGATCAAAATCGAATGAAAAATAAGAAAATTACAGATATCTGTATAGTAGAGAATCTTGAGCTATGGAGTGCAACCATTTTAGGGCGCGAGACGTCATAAAGCCCTAAATAAATATGCATAAACAGAATATCTAAATTCCTGCTATTCATTTTTACTTTGTTTTCATTTGTATTGATTCTTCTGTTGAAAATATTTTGTTTACAGTTTGCAATAAAATTAGGGATTTTACTGGAAGCCATTTGACTAATAGAAGACAGGATTTTGATTTTTCGGATTACTACAACTTTATTTTTTATTATTCGATTTGGATCGGGTTTGTGACAGTTAACATTGAATAATAAGCCTGAGGGCATATAAATTTCAGATTACTAGCTTTCAATGTAGCTGTCCCCTTTAACTAAGGTAGTATATATCGAGCTTAACTTTACGGATGTATTGTAATTTTGGGCCCTGGCTACTTATCGATGTAACTGAGTGGGGTGTTAAGTGTCTTTCATTTTAAGGCCAGTTAACATGCGACGTGGCATATATGCATGTACAAGTACATGAAGTAACCCTGGCCTGAATATTCAAAGGTATAAGGTTTCGTACGGAATTTCATACACATGTATCATCGCATGATTCAGGTTAACCCATAAAAGCCTGGCGTCCATTCTGTGGGACATAGGCAAACCGTGCAGAACCAGATCAGACTGTTTGCTTACAGAAGTTTCTTTTAAAATTTAAATAAAATTGAAAAATACCATCCAACAACCCTAAAATTGTAAATGGATAGTGGGGACTTCCATTCGACTTATAAATGGGTTCAATCCTGACATTTTATATAGAGGATCTTACATGAGTGCTCATGTTTTATTGAATTTATTAAACGAGTTGAGGAAAAGCGATAAAATGCGAGGCTTGCCGAGTATTTTATCGCTTTTTCGGGACGAGTTTATTAAATTCAATACTACAGGAGCACGAATGTTAGATTCTATTTGTTTATCACATGACATAAAATTTACTTAAAAATCAAATTTTTGGCGTGAAAACGTCAAGATTTTTGCCATCTCTTACGCAATGTTATAATGGACGTCATTACGTTACGCGCTAATCTGTAAACCACTAGTGGTTTATCGATTTTATTGCTCAAGAAATAGATCAGCTCCAGCAGTGAATTGTTGAGTAACAATTCACTGTTTGGAGGTCAGTTGTAAAGAAGATCAAATCACGAGCGCGCAGCGCGAGTGATTTATCTTCGTACAACTGACCGACAAACAGTGAATTATTACTCAACAATTCACGCACCGGAGCTGATCTGTTTCGATTCTAACACAAAATAAACGACGAAAACACATTCGAAGTCTTCAGCTTTTTCACACTTTCCGCCATTGCACTGAAGAACTCCCGCCAATACTTAGACTACGTCGCATACGTTTACATGTAATTGTAACATCTTTCAATCGTAAAAACGACGTTACACCGTCTAACGCCATGAATGACGTAATTTTCCAGTGACGTCAGCTATCATACACTTTAGCTGTGAATTATTGTCCGATATATCACAGTTTGTTACCGTTGGCTCTATAGGCGAGGTGTGTTAGAAATGGCGTTATATCACTCCCAAGGGGATGTAATGTGATGAATAACTATTTTCCTTTGTCGTCTGTTGATAACCTACGCAAACGCAGTGTGGACCCAGATCAGGCCTGACCAAACGACGGATCCAAATTATTTGACAGTTTGTGGGTATCCCTGAAAGAATTATTTGAATAAGTTTGCTTTGTTTTTGTTTGTTTGTTTTTTTCAAAATATTAGCAGAAGACAAACTGCATGCAAATGTTGTTGTTGTTGTTGTTGTTGTTGTTGTTGTTGTTGTTGTCTGCGGATTTGATAAAAAGGACTTTTAGTATTTTGGGAATATCAGAAGTTTGTCTTATAATTTGGATTCAGATCAGGTCCACCGTCGCGTCTGTCCTTAGCTTGGTAGAAACAGTTTAATTGCAAATGTGTTCAGCAGACGACAATATATAATAACCACTAGTAGGGCAAGGGTATGGGTATCTACTTTCACTGAAACTAATAGCCAGCAGATATTAAGGTCACTACTGACACCAGGGCTATATATATATATATATATATATATATATATATATATATATATATATATATATAAAGTATCTTGAAAATGTTATGAAACAATATATAAAAGAGGAAGTCACCATCTTAATTATGACTGGACTAAGATAACTAAGATATGTAATGTTGTTAGGCCCAGAACACGAGATTAAGGTACTAATCGCATATCCGCAAAAGTCTCCTTTAAACGTCAGTGCTGACGTATCCAGTGGGACTAGATGTTGGTCTGGGTCTTTATCTACATCATGCGCGGCTCCAGAGGGGGACAGGGGGTCCGGTCACCCCCCCCCCCCCTGAAAAATCACAAAAAATATAGGGTTTCTTAGCAATACTGGTCCGGATTATTAAGAAACGTTGGTCATTAGTCAAAGACGCGTTTGGGATCACACATGGCCACATAGGGAAAATGAAATGTTGAAAACTGATACAAAGGCAACAGCCAATATTTGTAATCTGCAATTCCAATCTGCCTTCACACGTGAGGCAAATACTGTACAAAAGACAATTCTTTTGAGTACCCACAACATATGTTTGGTCGAGACGGTTCTTTTGGGTACCATCAACATATGTTAAAACAGATAAGAAAGTATTCACAATTTAGGGCGCATACGCATGTACTTATAACCCAACACTATTAAAAAACAAATGGACAGCATATGCAACTAAACACACCTGTACATACATACATACATACGTTAAGTACACATACGTACGTACCGACTCGTATATGACATATGATTGTGCATTTGCATGTGTGTGCGTGCGTGCGTGCGTGCGTGTGTGTGTGTGTGTGTATACATATGTACATGTATGTGTGTAGGTACGTACGTATTTGTATGTATGTATCAAACACGGAATCTTCAATGGACACATTATTTAAACTGAAAAACTCCATTCAGTTCGCTACATACTAGTAGTCCGCGATCAAAAAAAAAATCCGCATCAAAATCTCACAAAGGCCAGAGTATGTAAACAAACTCATTTACTGATCAAACCCAAAACGACAGACTTCTTACCAAATAAAGCAAATCTGAGAGTATTAACTGTAAACTGTTGTAGTGTAAAGGAGCCTAAATCTGAATTTATAGCTGCCCACCTCTATGCCAAACAACTCTGCTCAGTTTTCAAACAAATGGATAGTCATACCCTAGCACGTTTAAGGAGACCATTTAAATACAGCATTCCGGAACTGCCGTGACATTACAACCCCAGGAGTAGAAAAAAGTTTTGCAAAAGATAAATGATTCGAAAGCCATAGGACCAGACAACATCGTTAATGTTATGCTCAAGTAACGTTCCAAAAAATTAGCCCAAGGACTAAGTAGTATCTTCCAAACTGCAATTAACAAGGGTGAGCTACCTCCAGACTAGGATAGCTACCATATTACCAGCAGTAATACAATATGGAAAGGGCGACGTGCGTGCACTAAGCGGAAAACTACAGACCAGAATCTCTCACATCTGTATATTGTAAGCACTTAAAGCATATAATCTGTAAGCACCTGCTAAATCACATTGAAAAAAATAGATATCTCGATTTTCGTTCAAGATTTTCGTGTGAAACACAATTATTGGTTACTATGAACGATTTACTAAATACAATGTAATAATGAACAAGGTTAGCTTTTAAAAAAGCTTAGAACCATCGCATGGCGTTTTACAGTTATTAAAGAAGAACTTTTATAGTGTTTTAATATTGCATTTGCTGAAGCCACTCTTTTGGAATCAAGACAACTCGTCGACAGAACAATTCGTCGACACATTTTTGTGACAGCTCGTCGACAGATAGTGAGACAACTCGTCGGTCGACACTTGTTCAAAGTTAATTGACCTGTGACTTATAATTATAATTGGTAATAAGATGCAATCAGGGATTCTAATATAATGTATCAGTGTTTCGTGGGCTTCAAGCTCTGAGTATTTTTGTTTTTTGTTTTAGCTAACGATTTGTACATAGGTGATCCATTGGAAGCAAATAAAAGACAGGAAATATGAATATTCCGGTAAGACTCTGCTCATGAACACACTGAATAATTTTAGAGTTAACCCCCTCCCCAGCAGTACGTTTAAGGTCATTCAACCGTATTCCTCAATCGAAGTCAATGCACATAATGCCTAGGGGGCATATTGAAACTGACCCATCTACATCTAGATATTTCGTCACATTTAGTCTAGAATATCCGAAGGGCCCATGTTTGATTGGGATTCTCGCTCAGTTTTGTTTGTTTGTTTGGTTCTTAACGACGCATCAACCCTTGTGGGTCATTAGCGTCAGACAGTATTAAACTAAACATGATGAAGATGGAAAAAGTAAAAATTTATAAGATAAAATAAAAGGAAAGATGATGATGAGTTTGTATAATGATAATTAGTTGCAATACGATTGTTGACAGGAGAGACCACGTACAATTTCTGACAGTTTCAAAGAGCTATTCAGATAACTGTACATGTTCTTTAACTGAACAGAATACAACATTAAAAAATCTGTACTATGGTCTGATACAAATGTAAAACAAAACATGATTTTAAAAATAGCAATTAGATTTTATTAAAAAGATTTATTTGTCTTAAAAATGTCATAATACTATCAATATGTATATCTTGGAATAATTCTTTCATGTTATCAACATGGAAGCAATTATTTCTTACTTGTGCAAAATCGCCACACTCCAAAAGGAAGTGACGTACAGTGAATGGTGCGTCGCAACCAACACATTGTGGCTGCTCTTCACCTTGTAGTAAGTGTGAATGAGTGACTCTTGTATGACCTAAGCGGAGTCGAGCTTAAACTACTTCTTCTCTTCTAATGTTTCGAACAACTGATTGATATTCACCAATAGTTGGTTTGATGTCAAGAAGTTTATTACCAATGCTGTTATTCCATGAAGTTTGCCATTCTTCCAAGATATATTTATTGATAGATGGCTTAAAATTGGAAAATGGAATTTTAAAAGAAGTTGGTTCTAATGAAAGCGATGTTTTTGCTTGCTTATCTACCATCTCATTCCCTTGGATACCTAAATGACTAGGAATCTAACAGAGAGAAATTTCTTTATAAGCTAAAAGCTCATGACATTTTTCTAAAAGTTTCTGAATCTGTGGATTCTTTGAACTGGTATGGTTCATTGCTTTCAATACAGAAAGCGGGTCAGAAAATATAATAAATTTATTGTTAGCATCACAAGTGCTAATGAAATCTAAAGCTAGATCAATTGCTTTGGCTTCAGCAGTGAAAATTGATGAATCGTCTGGTATACGTTGCATATTACTATGGTTGTCTGATATAACAGCACAACCAACCTTTGAGTCCTCCTTTGACCCATCAGTATAAATTTGTTGGTAATTCTTATAACGACTTTGCATTTTCCTGAAATCATCTTTTAATATATGTGGATTTGATTCAGATTTTTTCCCGGAATGTAAATCAAAAAGTATTTCAGGTGGTTTCATACACCAATAGGCCTCTAATAGGCCTTTTCGCTTCTAGAAGCAATCCAGTATCCAAAGTATATTAACATCGCTCACGCAATGATGGAAATTTCGAAGTAACTTGGTCGACGGGGAGTCTGAGAAAGAACTGTAAAAGACACTGCTGTTGGGGAGTTAACACCTGCTTGCTAATGGAACAGGCCCGAATCGAACACGCGCCCTATGGAAGTTTACTAACGTATAGCGCTGACGCGCTGGTGAACAAGTGTCTCAAACAGATAATATGATATTAGATTTCTCTAAGGCATTTGGCACAATGCCCAGTAATGAACTGTTATGCAAATGAGACAGTTATTGTACATGTATATCAGGACCCAGTTATCAATGGTTACACACATTTCTCGGCGGTGAATAGTCAAATAAAGCGACAGTGGATTCTAAAGATCTCTAAAGTACCCCAAGGTGCTATAATAAGTATGTCCTAGGACCTATTCTCTTTTTGTGCCACATGGATGACTTGCCACTCGCTATTAACTCCAAACTTTGATTGTTCGCGGATGGTTGTCTGCTGAACATGAGAATCAGAACACAAAATGACCGCATTATTCTTTCAAAATGATTTGAGTCAGTGCATGAGATTTCCAACAATGTGGATGTGCGATCAGCAAAGCCTCAGACCAACCTGTGCATATGCACAGTCTGATCAGAGCCTTTGCAAGTCGCTTGAGTATTCTATGTTTGTTAAGCTACTGAATGAACATAATTTGGAGTTTTTAAGCTTAACAAGAAGCTTTACAGGCTCGTCTGAGTCTACAGTTGTCAAAATGCCACATTGTTGGAAATCACGTGTCACGACTCAAATGATTTATCTTCCCCAGTATAATCAAAGCACTGAGAGTACTGATGGAAACGATGTCTTATGATTTTAGTTCTTGTAGGCTAAGCAGAGTGCATTTTTGTAGATGATATTTTAGGAATATTTGAATTTGTATATTGTATATTTTTCTGACCAATGATGAAGGAAAAGTTTGATATGATTTCTATTTTTAGTTTTTAGTTTTAGCATAACAGAATTTTGAAGGGGCATGCGACAAAATATCAATCTTATCATTTCAAACATGGGCTGGTATGTCTTTAAACCCTATTTCACTTTTAAGCTCTGGTGGCCATTTTGTTATGTGGGATCAAAAATAGTAAGTGAGTATGATCAGGAAATACCACAATCACAAACCGCAGACAACCCCGTGGTACCGGGAGGAAGAGCTGCTCAACCATCACAAGACACCAGGAAGACAAATTAAGCAAAGCAACCAGCTCTCTCTCTCTCTTCCCCATCAAGATGATTATAATACTAGAATGGACATAAAGTAACGTACAACAAAACATAGAACAATTACAGACTCCCACAATGGGAGTAACAATAAACAAAAAGTCAACAACAACAGAACCACTGCCTTAGAACGCACAGCAGCCTAAGCCACCGGGGGGCTTAAATGCATTTTACTGGTACCAAACCTTTTGCCCATATTTAGCAGAGGGCATTATGCCGAATACATCACTGAAATTATTTTAAGAGTTTGGATTACTGGTTAAGAAGTTTAGATTTCTTTTTAGATTTTCCATTCGGTTCATTGTTGCCCTATTTTGAGGGTAATGGGATGAATTATTGCAAGCAGGAAACAATGGTTAAGGAAAGGTGGTTTATAGCCATTTCCTTTTGCCTAGCTCTTGATAACATTTTGTTCAGTGGAGCAACCCGTTAACATTTTGCTAACATAGACTTGCATTATAATTGCCTAAAAATTCCAACAAGGGCAGTAACTAAAGTTTTAAGGGTCGATTTTGACGAAACTTATAGGATATCAGAGTACTTGATACTTATTGTGTACCAAATATGTATCAAATCTGACCAGTAGTTCTGAGATGTGGATGGACAAAAATGCGACGGACGGACGACGCCAAAACTATATCCCTCCAACTTTGTCAGGGATTATTAGATATCAGCATAGCTACATACCTAAAAAGCTTTTAATATGTTATGTGTTCTGATAATTTTTATCACCTGGTAAAATATCTTGTTTGAGTTTACGTTAATTTCTCTGTCAAATGTCTCAAATTTGTTCCAAAATGTTCGCTTTTCCATTTTTTAGCCCATTTTGATGTCCGTTTTTGGTAACCATAGCAAAGATAAACGTCAATTTAAAAGTTTTACTTTTAAACTATATTGTTCTAATAAACCAATAAGAACAAAATGGTGAAAAGCATTTTAGCCCATATGTGGGCCAAAATAGCACCCCCTGATGCATGTAGCTCTTTATCAATATTAACTGTGTATATCTAGCATATAGTATAGATAATAAAAGAAGATTTATAGATGGTAAACTTAGGTTTCATTAAGAACATTGACAATAAGAAGTAAAAAAAAGCACTTAAAAATAAAAAAGAGCAAAAAAAGAGCCATGACATGTGATTTCCAAAAATGTGGCATTTTGACAAGTGTAAACTTAAGCGTTGCATAATCACCAATTATAATCGATGATCAATCAAAAACTTCGTTTGATAGTGTTTTTGGTAATAATCGATGATAATTGAAAAACATCACACTTGACCCAATTTTAAGCTCCTATTCTAAATATGCAACTTTGCTACAAGGCATAGCAGTTAAATGGAGAGTTAAATGGAGTTTGCTGTCAGGACCAGTTGTGGTATTGGCTACTAGCACAAAGGCTCTGATCAGACTTGACCCGAACCTTTGCCGGTCACAGGAAATCTCATGTCACCTAATTCCTTGAATTATACCCAAATCAGCATTTGTAATTTGTAATATACTTACAACCACCAGGTTGAGTTTTGTTCATAATGGCACAGAGTGTGCTCAAATAGCAAAGGTACAAGCAACAGCAAATTGTAAATTTGCAAGCAATTTGTTGACAAAATTTTAAAACAATATAATATCTGGTTTCAGCGACTATTTAGACTTCTTACAGATCAAACATAATATGGAGTTTGTCAAAAAGCAAATAAAGCATTTTCACATGCTTCTGCAAAATATACTGTTTGGTTTTTTGTTTGATTTGATTCTTTACGTCCCATCAACAATCTTTCAGTTATAAAGGGACAGGTCTTCCTGGGTTGAAACCAGTACTAAGCTAGGATAAATGTGTCTTGCGCAAGGACACAGTGCAGTGACGCTGTTGAGGCTTGAGTCTGGGCCCCTTCATCTCGAGTCAAGCACTCTACCACTGAGCCACTGCATATACCTATCTTTAACAAACATGCACTTTGTTTGTAAAAAAATTAACTCATTGTGCTACCAATGTTTATTTTAGGACACAAGTCTGTGACTCTCGGTGGGTGAAATTATTCTGGACTTCAAAACTATATGCAATGACACAATGACAATACATGCGTTACCTCAGACCTACATACAATGACTAGAAACATGTATACAATCTATACATAAACTCAACTATCGTATGGCAGTACTGTTATTCAGTAGATAACATCATGTTATACAAAGTAGATCTTGCACAAAAGATTATTGCATGGAGTTTAATATCAAGTTTGTGCAAATGTGAATAAAGCATTTTCACACATTTCCTTTACTTGGCATATGCAAAATATACTTATCTATAATGAACATACACTTCGCTGAGAAAAAATCTAATCCATGTGCTACCTATGGTTATCTTAGGACACAATGATGTGACGCTTGATGGGTGCAATTATCTACTTCTGAACTATATGCAAAGACACATTGACTATACATTATTTCAGACCTATATGAAATGACTAGAAACATTCATACAATCTATACATATATTTAACTATCATATGACATTACTGTTATTCAGTAGATAACATCATGTCATGCATAGTAGCTCTTACAGAAGTGATCATTTCATGAGAAATTTAAAAAAAATTATTGCTTTACTTCAAAGAGTGTTTAAGAGTGTTTAGAGTCAAAGAGACTCTATGATGGTTCCGACTTAAAGACTTATCTATTGATGAGATGATAGGGGCCTGATACTTTGGCTGTTTGTCGGGCCCACTGGGGTTTACCTGTTGGATTTCTTTTGCTCCAGTATTCAGTTTTATTTACTGTTGAGTCCTTATCTTTGCTTTATCTCCTTGTTATATCTTGATTTATATGTTTTAGGAGATGATGCATTGATAAGTTAGGGGTCTTTCATGTAAACCAAATATCTATGTGTCTTGATCCACATCTGAATTAAGGGTGAGGTTGGCGCCGTTAAACCGGTTTAAGCCCTCCAGTAAAATATTTTACTGACCATTCCAAGGCGGTACTTCTTTTGTGGATCTGTTGTTTTTTGTTCTGTCTTGTGTTTGCTATGTCTTTGTGTGCATCTGTTTATATGTGCTTTGCGGTCACCTGCTGGGAAAGGACTGACCTATTGGCTCTCGTTTGTGGTGTCTTACTGTGAGTTTGTCACTCTCCCATTGGTATCCTGGGTCAGGTGTGGTACTTGATTGTATTGATTCCTGATCTTTGCACCCTTACTTACTTTTATTCCAAATGTGTATCTTGTCACCAAAGAGTTATTTAACTTCTGGCTATGACATTATTTTTTGACATGATTTGTTTGTTTGATTTGATTCTTTACGTCCCATCAACAATATTTCAGTTAAACAGGGACGGGTCTTCCTTGGTTGAACCAGCACTAAGCTAGGATAAATGCGTCTTGCTCAAGGACCACGACGCAGTGACGCCGGTGAATCTTGAACCCTCAGTCTCGAGTCAAGCACTCTACCACTGAGCCTCTGCGCTCCCTTTTTGACATGATATATTCCACTGAATAACAGTAACATCAAATGAAAAATAATGTTATGGCCACAGGTTGCATAATTTTGATACAAAGAAGTTATGTTAATAACAAAGTAAATTTTCTTTGAAATAAACCAGCTTTGGAGGTGTTAATTTCGCAATAGAGTTCATATGATGAGAGAATCTTCCATTTGTGCCCATTTCAAATCATTTTTTAAAACTAACCTAAGGCTGTCTAAACTGATTGACTTAAGCTTTAAGTATTTGGTAAACATTATTCAGTCTAGTCAGACTCCTCCCACAGAGGAACGCAAAGAAAAGAATATACTTCCTGGCCCCCATCCCTCAACAAAGTTTGACAAGTAAATTTAATCCTGCCAACAATAAAGAAACCATCTCTCAGAAACCTTCAGCTGCAAATAAAATGCCCCACTCTACCACCTTGTTATGAAATGATAACTTGTGTAAGACCCTCTATAAAATACATAGAACAAATCAGAACGAATGGAATAAGAGACCCTATTTCTGCTTGTTAAAGTACCATCAGCACATCAAAGAACAAACATAAGAGTCCCTGTCAAGGCTAGTCACCAAGTCATTTTCGATTTCATCCTTGCTGGGAATCTATCTTAATATATTATCCCAAGGAATCCTAGTTAGTTGGATTTTATAATACGGTAAATCTTGTATTAGTTCGTACACTCGAATAGTTCGTTAAATGTCATGTATTAGTTCGTACACTAGTCATTTTTTTTATATATGCAATTCTATTAGTTCGTACACAACGGGGTTTTTTTCTTCATTGGTGCTTGTTTTTAATCAGCGTGGCTGTCTACGATATGTTCCTGTTAACTTTCGCGTGCTTACACCAAACAGACCTTTTCGTCTGTCAATCTAACGACTTCGGTCGCTAACGTAAATCCAGCATTGACGTCGCATGTTAATAACATTAAAATTTGTTTTCTGAAAATCGAGCGAATGCTAATTTACACGCCCTATGTCGCCGATGCGTCGGAGATATATTCTGTACGGTCATTACAAAAAGTGTCCTTAGAATAATGGATAGTTACATTTTACTTCTGTGTCATATATCTTTTATAATCGGACACCCAAGCCGCGTGCGACCCGGAAAGCATTTTTATACTTGTGCAGCTCGGACCCGACACGAAATCAACTTGCGCGGTGCCTCATATAAACTGGTACCAGAATATTTCGTAAATAGCCTGCTGGTACTTATGACAAGGCCCAGGAGAGCATGTGCGTTTGCGCAATCTCATCGGGGTCCCGCTGCTCACTAACATAAAGTTTGAAGTGGATGAAGACTCAGCATGCTCAGACCAAATCAAATTCTAGATATCTACGTACGTTTTGTTTTATATAGTTGAATATCAATTTCGGTTTTCTGAGCGTAAATAACTCAATAAATGTAGTAATAACGGCTTTTCCTAGGTTCAAACAAATGGAACATTTTAACAAATTGTTTAGCCGATCGTGGCGTGTCTTGCTGTCCTCATGAAACTACATACGGAAGGTCCTGAGAGTTCATGATTACCGAGATAGTGTACGCACAGACGCACAAACCGAGCATAATTTGATTATATCATGATTCTAGGTCTTGATGAATGGCATTTCCATGAAATAAGCCAGTTCATGAGATTATGGTACCTATCGCATTTGCGAGCAGCGAAGGCTCAAACGAGCCTGTGCATCTGCGGAAAATCGTCAGCGCCTTCAGGCTTAACTGCGAGCATAGAAGGAATGTAGATGAAGGTACGTTCATTAATTTAGGATAATAGCCCCACTAGGTGGCTGTGAATTTGAAAACAGGAAGAATTCGCTTTATTTTAACCACCACGCATCTATTGATGTATGTATCCCGACTTTCAATATATTAGTTTTCATGAACAGTCAGACCGTGTGTCTTTTTTGGAAGGAAAAGTCTTCCAATATGGATGGAATTTCCTTCCATTTAGTTTTTTTACAGAAAATTGGAAGGTCTTTATAACATCCATCTTAATGAAAACAGCAAAAGACCTTGAGATCATCCGCGGTGACATACATATCAGAATTTGCAAAAATCCTTACCACACGTCTGTAGATGTTTTACCCCGACTTTGTTGTATGAGACCAACAAAGTCGCAGATCAGCCTGGGTACCGCACATTCTTATCAGCGCCTTTGTTATGAATACAAACATTAAACATTTTGTCGGGCCTGGTCTGGGTCAAACCTGTCTGCTAATAATATCAGCCGCAGACATGAAGATCAAATCCGCCGCTTTCATGCCACGTGCTGTTTTAAGAGTTGGGTAGCACGTGGTGCATTGGCGCATAACATAAAACATAATTGCTCAGCTGCATGCGCGGATCCAGAAAGGGGTCCAACTTTGACAACTTTTTTTTAATTGATGATGGGAGAGAGGATCCAAACACCACTATATGCGGGTCATCATTGGCCCGCCAGCGAAACACCATTTAAATGGCGTTTCGCTGGCGTGCCGCTGATGGCCCAACATCGAATGCTGGCTTGGTAGCTTTGTGATTTTAAAGGGAACTGGACCACTATGCTAAGAAACCCTATTTTTCAGGGGTGGGGTCTGTCCCCCTCTGGATCCGCCCATGAGCTATCTGGCATGAAAAGACAATTTCTGTAAACTCATCACTTTCGCTCATTGCGATCGCGTACACGTTCGCAAACATGTGATATAAATTGTTTTGGATCTCGGAAATTTACTTTACAAATTCAAACTATCAATGCCCCACAATTTTATCAAATGGCGGGCGACAGCCAGAACTCCTTTTTTTAAATTTCCAGTGGGTGCATAAAAGGCCTCGATACACCGTCACAAAACCGAAAAATCGCACCGGAAATTCACTTTTTTTCTTAACGACGTGAAGAGCATTAGACGCTAGTAGGCAAAGATGGGCCTGTGCATCCAACACTGTTGACTTTACGGTAGTATCATGCGCGGATCCAGGAATTTTTGTCATGGGGGTGGGGTAGGGGGCTCCAGGCTCAACTGACAGAGAAAAAACACTCTGATAACGTTTTCTTAGGCATCAGCCTTTTACAATTTTACAGAGGGGTCCAATAATTTATTTTAAGGAAAACTATAATTTTTTAAGGTTCCAGAGGGGTCTATCATTTTTCAGGGGAGGGGGTCCAAATTTTTCCAGGGGGTGTGGGGTCCAAATGCTAATTTCAATTGAAACCTATAGAATTTGTGATTTTCCAGGTGGTCCGGGCCCCCCATACCCCTCTGGATCCGCGCATGCGTATGATAGATCCACTTGCGATATCCAAATTTTCAAGTCAACAGTAAAGCCAATCCCGAAGGACAGTTTTTTTTTCATGAAATTGTTCATTTTCCATTCCCGGAGCATCTAGTGACACCTCAAAACATGATGAGGTATATGATTCTGCAATATGTTAGTGGAAAACAAATGTTGAGACCTCGGACCCTGGTCCGAGTTGAGACACAGTGATTATCGCGACTTTTAGTCAACTATTAGTGGTTTCAGTCTTTCATTATGTATATAAGACTAGGCCTTGATTTCTGGCATCAGTTTTAGAAAAACGGGCTGTCCAATGTTGTCAAATAACGTTCATGCTAGATACATTACCATAACATACCATGCATAAGCTGGGTGCTTAAGATCAAGCAACATACTCGCTGGAAGAATGTGTTTAATGGTAAAAAAAATTACAGTTCAAACGTAAATAATCAGATCTTAGAACAAATCTACATGGATATGCTCGAGAAGCTCAAAATGGAAGCATGCAGTGTGCAAGAACACATACAATGATATGGCTAAACAACCGCCAGCTTTTTTGAAAAGCTAATACTTGTGTAAATCAACTCGATGATGATATTGTTGCGCGAAACGAAGCGAAAGTTAAGGTGTATTTATTTTATTATTATTATTCGTTTCTGTCTATCGACAGTGTCTTTTCATGCAATTGACTTAATTTCAAACGCCACTGCTATCATTCTGTCCATAAAAACTTATACCTAGCGCACTATATTTTTAGAACTATTTTAGTGGCGGTCAGGTTCATAAAGGGCGGGAAAACATTAGCAATCCACAAGAAAACGTGTCTTCTTCACGTTTATGACAAAAGGACAGGGCTGCGTTTATTGTCCGTCTCGTAATGTTTAAAAGCAAAGAAAAGTATAATGATAAAAAACGATTGCAAGATATTGTGCTTTTAACTGCAATATCTGGCTGCAAATTAGATATTGCAAACGGTTCTTCGTCGTACAAGAGCAGGTTTTCTCATGCTAAGGCATTGTTTTTCTGACGCTCGTTTGAGGCATCCAATGGGGTTTACTGATTTGCGAATTTGTCCCAAATTTTTACTAATTAGCGGCTTCATGAAACTCATTTTTACCAGTAAGCACATTCAGCAT
>CAXHUL010000104.1:0-89006 GCA_964019695.1 Loripinus fragilis
ATGTACAAGTAAACACTGCACATGTTTAAACGCTATCAATACTTACGTTTAGTCTTTTCAAACCAGGATCTTTTAGCGAACTGACGCAATTTCACAATCCAATATTACTTATGAACATGCATTCAAACACAATAGAAAACAAACTTAGTCTCACCAATAAACAAGCAAACAGCTGTTCAGTTTAAGATTTTTTGAGTAGGGAAACTAATAAACACTTTGAAAATCGAAATCTTTATTTTACTGAAGCGCATATACTTAAGAATTGAATTCGATTTTTGGAAGGTTCATGGAATCATGAATACTTCGGGTCTCTTGCAAAGTAAGTGACGCCCGAAGGGCTTCACTTTAATTTTGCAAGAGACCCTAAGTATTCATGATTCCAGACCCGAAGTATTTATGATTCCATAAACTTTCCAAAAAATGTATTTATTGCTTATATTTACACTTTATTATAAATAACAACTACACAGAACAAAAGTGAAAACGCTACAACTGAATTGTTTGCCATCTATATACAAATTATGCAAACCAGGAATGCAATAGAAAGTATATCTTAATGTTCAAATACTGAGTAATGCATAACAGTAAAAGTTTTACGGATGTTGTCACGAGGAAACACATGGAAGCCATTTAAATGTGACAGGGGTCCAATTTTTCAGGTTGCAAATTTGATCAGAAATCTCACACAGTTTAGGCCTTCAGAAATCCACTACCTACGATATCCGTCTCCACGAAATGGTAGTCTAGACATGTGACAACCATAAATGTGAAGGAATTATTTCAAGTGTGTTTTGATTATTTAGAAAAGCAATCTTAAAAAGCGGATTTTCCATCAAATTGCCAAGTTTGAAATTTTAACACTGAAATCTCCATAGGAAAATCAATGTGTTGATGCATCTTTGTATGAGGACATTACTAATAGAGAAATGCTAGAAGCAATGCGCTGAGAGGTCTACCTGATTTGGCAAAAGAAAATTATCGAAAATCGTGATAAATCGAAGACTACCAAAGATTTAATTTTGTCAAAGGGAGACAATTTTCATTTTTTACAAATTTGATAAATTCGGAATTGATTTATGTGCTTGTTTCAAGTGATTAACCAGTTTTATTGAGTTTTTATGCAACTCAATTTTGACTTATTTTGATAAACATAACAATTTTAATTTACGCATGCACAATAGCAAAATTCAGTGAATAAAGCTTTAAACACTTAAAGGTTCATAACTCAGACATCAAACGAGACAAATTGGTGGAGTTTCGACGAATCGTTTGCTGGATGTCTGGGAAATATAATAAAGCTTTAGTAAATACATTTTGTCCAATATTTTTCTCATAAAATAATAGATAATTGTAGTGTAGCGTTTTCACTTTTGTTCTGTATATATAGAAATTATTTACAGTTTAGGAGATAAAACAAGGACCTCGGACAGTCTTAATAAAGGATTGCCCATAAAATTGACCAGAGAAAAGTTTCAAAGGAAACGATTTTTTTTTCTATGAAAAAGATAGTAGGTTCAACCCTCGACTTATCCACAAAAGCAGTTTTCTCATTGGACAAGTACCAATTGAAAAATATGGGTTGAAAACTCTGTTTCTGCTATTCAACATATAGAAAATAGAAATCGTTTTACTGAAGTGCTTCCCCCCCCCCCCCGTGACCAAATTAATCCTTTTGCATAAAGTTGTAGTTTTACATTTCACACATCATATAAAAACGGCATGATTGGTCACGGGGGGGGGGGGGGGGGAACGTTGTCGAAATGCTCAAAAACACTTTATTATAAAAACGTATTAGAAACTTATTTTGTACAAACCTGTAGGTAAATATCAATTTGCAATGGCATGTATCAGGGCTTTAGTTATGAGTGCTTACGAAGTAATTAATTGTCTCATTCCTCAACCAAAACATATGTTTTGGGTACTCAAAAGAACCGTCTCAATGAGACGGTCCTTTTAAGCACCAAATTATAGGTTAAATCTGATGTGTAAGAAAATATTAACGATTTATGCTCAAACACTGTGTTTATCTAGACTATGATTTATACAGTATGCAGATATGATACACCTCACTGCACAAGTCAAGCTGGTTGACTTGGAACATTACAGGTAGTAGTCAAAAGTAATTGACAGCACACTTCTTTAGATGAAACCGTGAATGAAATCTTCTCAACCCGTATTTTATGCAAACGCATCACTTTCGTCTCAATTTTTATGCCGCAAACATAATTTTTACATGTTTTTAGGTGAATACTCGACGAAACATTGACTTTCTGTGAAATAAAATTTTGTCACAAAAAATACCCCCATCCCCTAAACCCTAAGGTCCTGGCATAATTATGCAATATTTTCAAAATAGTTTTATTTTGCTTGGTGCACTATATGTAAGGGTTTGATTTAAGCACAAAACTATAGTTTTCAGTTATGCATTATCCTAGCCACAGGCTGTCAAAATTTGGGCAGATTAAATAGGAAACTGTCCGAGGTCCTTTGTATTTAATATTCAATCGTATTAACGGTTTTGTTGGAGTGAAAAACGGAAAAGCGGAACAGCCAGTGTACACACGGACAGCCAATGGAGCAAACAAGAAGCTTGTTTTGCACGTGCAACTCAGGTGTGGCTCGCTGTCCATCACAACACCAGTGTCACATCTGGCGAATAAATTCGGTGTTCGAAGCGAATTGCACGGGCAAGTGAGCTTGGCAGCTGTTAAACAAATGTTGTATCGTTCATGAGGCTATGAACGGTTGCAAAATTCTAAAGATTCATTAAAGGCTTGCTTTGAAAATGTAAATATATAGGCGTAACTCCATTTGTGTTTTACGCTAGTGCGTAATGAAGATTGTACACATTCAGAAGAAATCACACGATATGAAAATATTTGTTTCCAAACCATGAGGACTGCTCTTAAAGGAAATAATTAGCTCCCAGAAGTTCCCATTTTTAAAAAGGGATACAATTGATGAGAATCTCTGTTCGTTTGCATTTTTAAAAATATTGCATTTTTTCGAGATTTTTAAAATTCATCAGCAGCTCATTCTAAAATGGTTGAATGTATTTTATTTTATCTGAACAGTGTAGGCCAAATACACTAGAAATGGATTAGTCCATTGTTTGACGATAACAATGTCACGACGGCTACACACCTCCAGTTTTCGAGCTGAGTGTGTCAAAGTGCCCTTTCCCAAAGAAAGTTTTACTTTGTTTCAAGTTATGTCTCAATACATTTTACATTCGGAGCAATACTTTTTAGATAACTTGAATAAACAGAACTTAGATCGGACTGCAGCCGAAGCCATAGGGATGTTTTTGTTTGATTCTTTACGTCCCATCAACAATCTTTCAGTTATGCAGGGACGGGTCTTCCTGGGTTTAACCAGTACTAAGCTAGGACAAATGTGTCTTGCTCAAGGACCACAACGCAGTGACGCCTGTGAGGCTCGAACCCGCGGCCCCTCGGTCTCGAGTCAAGCACTCTACCACTGAGCCACTGCGCTCCCTACCATAGGGATGTGATACTGGGGCTTAAATACAATACAATACAATACAATATATTTATTCAGCATTAAACATATAACAATGTTTATAGCCTACACATTAACATACATATTAATGTAGTAAAAACAACAACAATTTTCCTGAGGAGCATCTAGCATTTATTCTGATATGTTTAGTGAAATTAACATGCAAGCAGTCCGGGTCCAAACCAGGTCCGACAGCGCGTCGGTCCTGATCTGGATCCATACTGTTTGACACCCCACAATTAAAAGTGCTGTTTGATCACAAAGCCGCCTTTTAAAACCTGTTTGTAAATTGTAAATTGTGCGCTATTTTTAATTACTTGAGAAAAAATACTCCAAAGGGGTGCAACATCCGATACATGATATAAAGTGATGGTGGTTCTATAGTTCCACGCGATATTACTTAAATTGTGAGGTCTGTCAGTTATAGCTGGTACAGATCCAAGATCTTCATTTACAAATGAAGGTCACAGGTGTCCGTACCAAGTATTTAGACGAAACAGCTTGCGAACCACACACTCCCGTGTAGCGAGTCCTTTTCGAAACCGAAACAAAAGAACTGGCTTGGGGGCGTGCGTTCGCAAAGTTGATTACTTGTCACGTCAAATATATTGCACTTTAGGAAAACCCGCATATAAATAGAGTTTTATAAATAGAATCTATACATGACTGGTTGTACACACTATTCTATAAATAAAGCCTCGATATGCCGCCGAGACCGGAATGTGTTTAAGTTTGCTCGTCACTGTTTTGTGTTTTAGTATAAAAGGTTATTCAGATTAGTTCACATGTCCTGTGTGAGCTAGCTTGAATATCTTCTTACACACATAAATTCCAGATAAGTGGATTTTGAGAACTTAGTGTATCAGCTACCCAGCTGGGGCCATTAACTCGTACACATCTTAAGTTGACCAACTTACGATGGTCTTAAATTGAAGTTAAGTTGACGATCGCAACATTTAAGGTGGCGCTATTCCGATAACATAAAGCCGTCTTAGCGTATTCTTAACTTAAGGTCACCTTATCTTTTAAGATCTACCTGTGTTATATTTATTCTCTCGTGCAAAGCGTGTTGTTTACAGTATTTAGAGCCTACTCAGTAGAAAAGATAAATATATGGGTCGCGACGCTTCGGGTAGGCTGAAATCAGCATACTCAGCTACAGAGAATAGCTACAATATTGAAAAAAAATCGTGTTGCCTGTGTTTTGTGTCTCTTCCTCACGGTGCTCTGGGTTTGTCTGGAGTCTGCCATCGTGGTATTTTCTAGTCATACTCACTTTCTGATTACAATACTTTCCAGTTAACAAAAATAAAGGCACTGATCAGACTGCAAGGTTGCGCAGGGTGTTCTGTGCCACCGTTTGTTGCATGTAACTAAGTCAGGTTTCCTCGAGGCGAGGTCCCTTATTGTTTAATATTACCTTTTTAGCGTCGATCTATTGATATCAGTATTTTATACTTTTATTACCTTTTGTATTCGGGAAACCCCTAAACGAGTACTTAAACAAATAGGAAAAAGCCAAGATGAAATGCAAACTGCAACTGCATTTCATTAGGCTCTATGCTGCGTGTAAAGATAAATCGATCGTCGGAAAAAGAAAACACTTTGTTTTT
Source organism: Loripinus fragilis (assembly GCA_964019695.1). Classification (NCBI taxonomy): domain Eukaryota; kingdom Metazoa; phylum Mollusca; class Bivalvia; order Lucinida; family Lucinidae; genus Loripinus; species Loripinus fragilis. The sequence continues at coordinate 5,136 of CAXHUL010000104.1, forward strand.
CTTTTTCTTTTTGTAACAAATTACAACCTGACACCCTAGATATGTACAATGGACTATCCCAAGTTCATTGTATCAAACCAGAAGGAAGAATTCATCAGTTTTCAAAGGATTAAATTTCGCATGGTTCCATTACAAGTCTTAAACAAGAAAATGCGATTGTGTCGCAGTCTGAGCGGCTTGTCAAAGATGGTTTTCAATGCGTTTTATGAACATGATTATCATGCTGGATTAGTTAATTTCAACAGCCCACATTTAACATACAATTAAAAAAGCATTCATCATTATTGTCATAGTTTACTGAATAAAAAAAACAAGAAATTTGAAGCAAAAGCTTACAAAAAGAGACCTCAGTCTATGCGGCAAATTGAGCAACCTCTAGTCCAAAAGTTAATAGCAAAACGTCCAAAATTAATGCCGTATAAAAAGTAGCAGTCGGACTACGCAAGCAGGGGACGTTGAGAGCCAAGAGCTATAACTCATAGGTACGTAGAAAACTCTGATCAGGCTGCAAAGTGATAGCGATCTCTGTAGTCGCCCCGCTCATATGCATTAAAACGAAAACTACCGAGGGCCCTCCCAATGGTTTTGGAACAAAGGAAACGGACATACATTGTATTACCATGCACCCCCCCCCCCCCCCCGAATGGTATTGGGAACAGGGGAAAATTACATTTTGTTCTACTTTTGGGATCAATCCAACAATGAAACAAGTTTTCCCTGTGAGGGCATCATAACTGACTTTCCCAATAGCGTTGAATTATTCTCCATAGGTGTGGTATGTTCCTTTGGCCCCACTTTTGGGGCTAACGTTGATACATATTCTCTGGGTGAACTGCAATATCAACGTGATATGTTCATCAACTCGTATTTTCCTCAGACGTGTTTAGATGCATGATATACATGTATGTACAAATGTACCCATGTTTCCCTTAGAACAATACCCTTGTTCCCATGGTCTTCCACCCCCTTATCATTTTGACCATAACATAAGATGACCTATAATTACCAAATACAAACATACATAAAGCAAAATGCATGTGCATACACGTGCGTGTTTATCTGCTACATGCGTACATGCATGGATCCAGGAATTTTCGCCAGGGTGGTGGGCGGTCCGATCCCCACTGGTAGAAAAGAGCCCTGACAACTTTTTAGTCCTCAACTTATTTTACAGTGGGGGCCCAATGTTTTTTCAAAGACACTATAATTTTTCCAGAGTCCAAGCAGGGGGGAGGGGGGTCAAAAATGTCATGAGGTCCGATTTTTTCCATTGTGATGGGGCCCAATAGCTTTTTTCTATAGAACTTGTTGTTTTCCAGGGGGTTCCGGACTCCCTGTACCCCCTCTGGATTCGCGCATTGCCTATGTGCACGTGTCTATGTTTGTGGCCTTTTAAAGTCACCAAAAACAAAGCACGCAGTAAGTTCGTTTATAGTATTTAAAAAAATTGTCGCCAAAATTATATTTTACTGATTTATCACGTTCGTTCTGGGAAGTACCTCTCGTAACCACTAAGACGACGCTAAGGTGACTCTATCGTGACCATAACTTTACGATGATCTTAAGTTGTCTCCGTAAATTAAGGTGCGTACGAGTTAGTGGCCATAACCGTTAAGGTGAACGTAAGTTGAACTTAAGATGATCTTAAGGCTTAAGATGTCTACGAGTTAGTGGCCCCTGGTCTAAAGTGAAAATTCATGCTCTAATCAATTGGACCTTTCGATTTCCAGTTCAAGGGTTGCTGAGTGTATTATATATATATATATATATATATATATATATATATATATATATATATATATATATATATATATATATATATATATATATATATATATATATATATATATATATATATCCAAATTGTAAATGAACACTCAGTGACTTAGCAAACCGAGCAGACCCCGATCAGATGCCCCTTTCTGACATCTGATCTGGGCCTGCACTTTTTGCTTACTTACTGCCAGGCCTATATGGGTCTCATAACATCATTTACCCTTTATGAGTATGATAATACCTTCTTCTATCTGGTTTGTGAAAGTTAAGGCTGTGAGAGGTTGATTTATTTAATTATTGATCTATTTATTTATATTATTTATTTATTTATTTTAAATTTAATGCAAACACCGTGGACCCCCATGCAATTCCACATTCTGCAGCATCTCATTTGGGTCCTCACTGTTCTGCCTAAGTAATTCTTAAATTTTTAACAAAATGAAAGTAATTTTGTATAGTAGATTAGGGGTCTTAGCCGGCATGCTTCCTACAGGGCTTTCTAGTATGGGTTCGCACTATAGTTGGGTTGTTCCATTTTATGTTGGCGGGTCAGCCAGCACTGTCGGTCTAGTTAAGTTTGATGTTCGTGATCATTCTGATCTAGATCGGCACTGTTTGCTGCATCTCAGTTACACATTTATATTCGACCACAATTAGACATATAGACTAAAAATAGAGTAGGCTGTTATCTAGACCTACATATATTTATGATATGCATGATAATATCTTTTTGTTTTACCTATATCTTGATTATATCAGATATTTCTGTCTATACTGGGTATTGTATTCACGACCAGTTTTCTGAGTAGTTTCTAAACTCTAAGCAACTAATGGCATCTTTATTAACAGTATGGACCCAGATCAGGTCAGACAGGACATCAGGCCTGATCTGGGTCAGAAACCGTTTGACGTCTTTGTTATTCCTAGCGCACCATATGGACAGTTTGGGCCCAGACCAGATCCGACATAGCTTCGGTTCTGGTCTGAAATATATATATATATATATATATATATATATATATATATATATATATATATATATATATATATATATATATATATATATATATATATATATATATATATATATATTCTTCTGATTCTATGTTTAAGCAACTCTTAAGGCTTACAATGGTTTATTTGAAGTCAAATTACCCATACTTTTGAACTTACGTTTTCTTTTGAATTAAACTTAAACTAAATCAAGCGTGTTGTAACATTCTAAACGTACCTACCCTGGAAGCCATTTCAATTTTATTTTCAATACCCTTTTAATTGATAAAAGCTGCCTTTTACAATGACAAAGATTAGTTTTAGCTGACTCGAAACAAATTGAGAAAATAAGCATGGTTAGACTGACGCCTGGATAATAATGCTTCATAGATACATGTAAATGCATATAGATATTTTTCCTCAATTCAGCGGGTTTAATTTATTTTCTAGTCGTTCTTTAAATTCATTCCGTAGCTGGAAAGTCTCGCAAGTCAGCATTTTCTATTGTTTTACCTACGTCAGCCAGAATAGTCCTTGCGTCTGGCTTATTATGCTTACTTTACAATAATGTTAAGAGTGAATAACAGAACAATTGTTTTCTTAATCCTTAACCAAAACAAATGTTGTGGGTACTAAAAAAACCCGTCTCAATGAGACGGGTCTTTTGAGCACCCAAAATATATGCTTAAGGTTATGGATAAGAAAATATTCACAATTTTACGCTGAAAATTTGTCTTTAACTAAACGTGTGTCTCGATTAACAGATTTATAAATTCTACATGTACCAATGCGCTTGTTGCCCCCCCCCAATCCTGGTATGGCACGCGTATATCTGTCCTATACATGATTTCCCATGGTGGGGTTGGCTTAGAGAGAGGATATTTATGTTAAATTTGCACGCACACATGTGCTGTTATTTCAATATGGTACCTAAATACCGATCGTTTAGCATTCAGACAATATTGAAATCCTTTTCATACATTACAAACATGCAACATGTGGCAATGATTCATCTCTTAAGCGCCACAAACATGTTTTTGAAAAGCGGAATTGCTCTACCCTTTGTGTACTGATGGTATTTCCCATAAAATTTGATACAGTTAAGTCATGATAGTCAGATAAATATATTTAGGGGTTTTAGGGTGTAATTTTCTCGCTATAATGTATTTCTGTCTCTGATATCGATGTTCTATTGTGTCTTAAAAACAGTGCAGATCCTGATGAAATGTCGCATCAGTGTCTTAAATGTTTGCATCCCTTAGGAGTTTCTGGTTTTTTAAGGGCCTAAGCACACAAAGCAATAATTGTACCTCGGTCACGTGAAAAGCATAACTTCGGGGTTTGCCAAGATGTAAGGCTAAAACCAGCCTGCTCAGCTACCACGACTAGATAAAAATGAAAAATGTGCTGTATTGTACATTCGAGATGGTGAATACTCTAAGGCTTTGAATAGTGAAATCACCATTATGGACTAAATTGGAGGCTTTGGGAAAACAACTGTTATACTGTCCTGTCAGCCAAGAGTGACAGTGGCGTCATGTTTTGTTAGCTCACCTGACCCTTTTTAAGAATTGTTCAAATGGTTTCAGTACAATGAATATCTAGGTCACACAGGCTAAAACTAGATTTTTGAGATGAAAGCTTTAAAAATCGTCTCTGAAACCACAAGGCCTAGAGCTTTGATATTTGGTATGTAGTATCACCTATTGGACCTCTACTAAGTTAGTTCAAATTATCCCCCTGGGGCCAAAAGTGGCCCCGCCCCGGGATCACGTGCTTTACATGGGCTTATACAGGGAAAACATAAAAAAAAATCTTCTTCTCTGAAACAATAAGGCCTAGAGCTTTGATAGTTGGTATGTTGCATCACCTAGTGGACCTTTACCAACTTTGTTCCATTTACCCCCTGGGCCAAAAAATGGCCCCATCCTTGGGGTCAAATATTTTACACGAGCTTATTTAGGGGAAAACATGGAATAATCTTATTGTCTGAAACCATACGACCTAGAGCATTGATATTTGGTATGTAGCATCACCTAGTGGATCTCTACCAAGTTTGTTCAAATTATGCGCCAGGTGCTAAAAATGGCCCCGTCCTGGGGGTCACATGTTTTACATAGGCTTATATAGGGAGAGCCATGAAAATCGTCTTGTCTGAAACCCGAAGGCCTAGAGCTTTGATATTTGGTATGTAGCATAACCTAGCGATCCTCTACCATGTTTGTTCAAATTATACCCCTGGGGCCAAAATGGCCCCACCCAGGTGGGTCACGTGTTTTACATAGGCTTATATCGGGAAAACGTGAAAAAATCTTCTTCTTTTTGGTATGTAGCATCACCTAGCTAGTAGTCTTCTACCAAGTTTGTTCAAATTATGCCCCTGCCCCAGGGGTCACATGTTTTATATAGGCTAAAATAGGGAAAATATGGAATAATCTTCTTGTTTAAAACATAAGACCTAGAGCCTTGATATTTGGTATGTAGCATCACCTAGTAAACTTCTACCAAGTTTGTTCAAATTATGCGCCATGGGCCAAAAATGGCCCCGCCCAAGGATCACATGTTTTACATAGGCTTATATAAGGAGAACCATGAAAAATCTTCTTGTCTGAAACCACAAGGCCTAGAGCCTTGATATTTGGTATGTAGCATTACCTGGTGAACCTTTTCTAAGTTTGTTCAAATAATATTCCTGGGACCAAATATGGACCCGCCCTGGGGGTCACATGTTAAACGTAGGCTTATATTGGGAACCACATTGAAAAATCTTCTTGTCTGAAACAATAAGTCCTAGAACCTTGATATTTGGTATGTAGCATCACCTAGTCAACTTCTACCAGGTTTGTTCAAATTATCCGCCTGGGGCTAAAATGGCCCCACCCCAGGGGTCACATGTTTGACATAGGCTTATAGGGAAAACCATGAAAAAATCTTCTAGTCTGAAACTACAAGGCCTACAGCCTTGATAGTTGGTATGTAGCGTCACCTAGTAAACCTCTACCAAGTTTTTTTAAAATCATATCCCTGGGGTCACAAATGGCCCCCTCCCCGGGGTCATATGTTTTACATAGACTTATATATGGAAAAACATGAAAAAAATTCTTGTCTGATACCATACGGCCTAGAGCCTTGATATTTGGTATGTAGCATTACCTAGTAAACCTCTACCAAGTTTGTTCCAATTATGCCCCAGGGGCCAAAAAATGGTCCCTCCCTGGGTTCACATGTTTTACATAGGCTTATATAGGGAGAAACATGAAACAATCTTCTTGTCTGAAACCACAATTATGCTTAGAGCCATGATATTAGGTATGAAGCATCACCTAGTAGACTCCTACCAAGTTTGTTAAAATTATATCTCTGGGGACAAAAATGGCCCCACCCCAGGGGTCATTTTTTATATAGGCCTATATTGGGAGAACAGGAATAAATCTTCTTGTCTGAAACTATAAGGCTTAGAGCCTAGATATTTAGTATGTAACATCACCTAGTGGACCCCTTCCAAGTTTGTTCAAATAACGCCCTTGGGACCAAAAATGGCTTGCCACAGGTGTCATCTGGGACATGGTCAGCTTTCAACCAATTCTTATATGTAAGTTTTAAACAAAATTGAGGTGAACGATTAATGGCCACTTGGCCCTCTTGTTTACAAAGTTATCAGATCTTAGAATCGATAGATCACTTGTGTATTAATCCTATCCGCAGGATAGGATTAATATCGATTCACGTTAGCTCAAGTGGAGTGCACAAGTTAATGTTTTACTTAACAATTGTAAACAAAACACGACATCACTGTCACTCTTGGCTGGAAGGACAGTACCAGTACAGCAAATAACATAAACACATTTTAATATGTTGTGATTATTGTCTGTTAACGATCGTTGCTATATTTACGGCAAGTCATTTTACTATTTATTATGGAATGTAGATATCTACTTTATCATATAAGATATCTTATATGCGATAAAGGATATCTTATATGCGATATAAGATATCGTATATGCGATATAAGCTATCTTATATGCGATATAAGATATCGTATATGCGATATGCGATATCTTATATCGTATATTAGATATCTTATTTTGGATATAAGATATCTTATATCATATATAAGATATCTGAATTGCCAAGCTATATAAGATATCTTATATGCTATATAAGATATCTCATATAAGATATAAGATATCTTATTTAACAAATTAGATATCTTATATATTGTATGAGATATCTTATATATTTTTGCAATTAAGATATCTTATATCCTATATAAGATATCTTATTTACCAAACTATATAAGATATCTTATATGCTATATAAGATATCTTATATAGGATATAATATATCTTATATCCTATATAAGATATCTTATATCGCATATAGGTATCTTATTTGTTCAAATATATAAGATATCTTATTTAGCATATTAGATATCTTATATATTTACCGAAAAATAAAATGAGGTCTCCCCAAATCAAACCCTATTCGAACCAATCCAAATCGAGTACTTTATGAGTGTCAATATGGATAATATTTGCATATGTACCGTGCATGTTATATCTCCTCAGACCTGTTGTTCGTTGTCCAGCTGCACAATGTAGGCGGTAACTTCCTATTTAACACCGCTGGTAATATCATGTCCGTTTATCTATTGGTCTCATCCGTGTTCGATGTAATTCTACCGTTAAGCAAGGCGACTGTGTCATCTGTTGGTTAGAGATAGGCAGAACATTTGGAAGGTTCCATTCTACTTAGATGGGTAATCTGGCATCCTACGCTGTTTCTTTTTTGTATATGCCGAGCATCCGACGTTGAACATGAAAACTAAAATTTAGATTACATCAATGATGCGCATACTGCTCTGTGTGCGATTATTGTGTGTGACTAGCATGAGTCTGCGTATTGTGCGATAAGCATCGGCCATTTGCGAAACTTAGATGCATGTTTGCAGGAAAAAGTCGGACATGCGCTTACGGCAATATTAACTCTGTCGGTCCTCTGTTGATTTAAATAAGCTGACAAGGCATTCTTTCTCTAACAAAACGTCGGGTAATATTCTGGATCCCAACTGTTTGTCATAGCAGGCCACAAAAAGGAAAGAGAGAGAGAGAGAGGGAGAGAGAGAGAGAGAGTTATGCGGTTTTTTTCTGAAAGGGACCCTAGCAAGCTGACCTCATTCGGAACTTGTCTGCTACATAATTTATTGTAATTATTCGTAGGTTGGTTTGTACATTGTCCCAGTTGGTGACATTTAACACAGCAATGCAAGTGTTCCTCACCACATTGGCAACCATTATGATGACAGCATGCACAGTCAGGTCGTGTTGTTTTTAAAGCACAAGCACAACCAGACGGGGTCAATGTATACACGTCGTATCTCTTGGCTGGGACCTGTAATACAGAAAATAGAAAGTTATGAAACAAGTACGCAATAGGGAACACTAAAGTACTGCCACATTAATACGAAACGCAAGAAATCGACTTTAAGTGCATCTTTTTACGTTATTTTCTCTTGAACTTATCGATATGCAGATAGAAAAAGCTGCAGTTTTTTTTGACAAAATTTTCAACCTGATGTTTTTGCTGTGTTTTTCTGTAATTAGATGGAATTTTGGCATATTTTTGGTTCTTTTCAACAGGGGAGTATTACTGTTGGTAGAAAGGACATAAACTGACCAAGTTTATTAATAATATGCAACGGTTGAATAAATCAAGAGCGTTTCAGGTCAGTGATCGTCGCGTAGGTTATATGCTGAACAAAAGTGAAAACGCTATATCTGAATTATTTGCCATTTATATGCAAAATGATGCAAGCTAGTAAAGCAAATGAAAGTATATCTGAATGTTCAAAGACTGGGTTATGCATAAAGTAAAAGGTTTGCGGATGTTGTCACGAGGAAACACATGAAAGTCATTTAAATGTGACAGGGATCCAATTTTTCAGGTTACAAATTTGAACAAAAATCTCACACAGTTTAGGCCTTCAGAAATCCACTGCCAACCAGATCCGACTGAACCAAATGGTAGTCTTAGACTTGTGACAACCAGAAATGTGATTTGAGCGTTTAGAAAAGCAACCTTAGAAAGCGAGGTGTTCATCAAGTTGGCCAAGCTTGAAATTTTATCACTGAACTCTCCTAAGGAAAATCAATGTCTTGTTGCATCTTAGTCTGAGCACATTACTGGTCGAGAAATGGTAGGAACAATGTGCTGATAGGTCTACCTGATTTGGCAAAAGAACGAAAGTTATCGAAAATCGTGATAAATCGAAGATTACCAAATATTTAATGTTCACTATTTGTTTTTGTCAAAGGGAGCCATTTGACAAATTTTTACAAATTTGATAAATTCTAAATTGATTTCTGAGCTTGTTTCAAGTGATAAGTTTTCTTGTGTATTAAGGACACCGGGTTCAATTTTATTGTGAGAAACCTGCCCAAGAGAATTTGCTCATACTGCTACAACTTTTCAAGTAAATCATTCCTGATCAATTAAGGGGAAAAATGGTACCTCACCGTGCTTGGGAAAAAGTTAGGGTCGTTTCAAAAGTACCCTTAGAAATGCTTATTTTTGCATTGAGGGTAATGGAAAAGACTAAAATTTTGACATAAATGAGGAAATTAAAGATATATCTGCCCAAGAGAAATTAATGAACTTTGGATAAAATATGAAGCTAAACATATTCTGTTAAAATTTGAAATAAAAATCAAAGGTCACCGTCTTATATGAAAAAGGGGTCGTCCTAAAAGTAGTATTTTTACATTAAAATTAGTACCTTGGATGGATTTTGTGTAATTTTGAATACAAAGAGTTAGATTTATTTAAGCAACAACTTTAATTATGCCTATACTGTGTTGAAGAATTGGTTAGAGGCCAAAACTCTAAAGAAAATAAAAGAAGGGTCATTACAAAAAAGATTTTTAATTATGAAAATGTCAATTTTAATCAATTTTGACATAAATGCCGGAATTTAAGGTATATCTGCCCAATAGAATTAAATCACTTTCATAAATTTGATGAACCTTAACATAACCTGGAAAAATATGAAATAAAAATCAAAGGTCACCACATTGTATAAAAAAGGGTCATCCCATAAGTAATATTTTGGTTTAAAATCAGTACCTCTGATTGATTCCCCGTAATTCTGAATGGAACAAGCTAGGTTTGCTTAGAAAGTGACCTAATTATGCCTATGCAGTGTTGGTCAATTAGTAAGAGGCCAAATTTCTATCAAACTCTAAAAGAAGGGTCGTCAAAAAGTTTTTTTAATTATGAAAATGTCAATTTTGATCAATTTAGACATAAATGAGGAAATTTAAGATATTTCTGCCCAAGAGAAATAAATAAATTTTAGATATAAGATGGACCTAAACATAATCTGTTAACATTTGTCATAAAAACCAAAGGTCACCGCATTATATGAAAAAGGGGTCGTCCTAAAAGTAGTATTTTACATCAAAATCAGTATCTTGCATGCATTTTTTGTAATCTTGTATACAAGGGGTTAGATTTTCTTAAACAATTACTTTAATTGTGCCTATACTGTGTTAAAGCATTAGTAAGAGGCCAAAACACTAAAAATAACATAAAATAAGGGTCGTTACAAAAAGGATTTTTTATTAATAAATTTCAATTTTGATTAATTTTGACATAAATGCCGGAATTTCAGGTATATCTGCCCAATGGAAATAAATGACTTTCATATATTTGTTGAACTTTAACATAATCTTGAAGATATTAAATAAAAATCAAAGGTTTCTATAGTATATGAAAAAGGGTCGTCTCAAAAGTAATAGTTTTGCATAAAATCAGTACCTCTGAATGATTCCGTGTAATTCTGAATGGAACAAGTTAGATTTACTTAAGCAATAACTTTAATTATGTCTATACTGTGTCCGTTTGTAAGTAAGAGGCCAAATATCTAAAACAATAAAAGAAGGGTCGTCACAAAAAGAGTTTTTTTGATGATGAAAATGTCAATTTTGATAAATTTCGTAAATAACTGAATTGTCAAGTAAATAAAGGACATTTTCTCATACTCAATCATCTGCTGAACATTTTTGAAAATGGAGTTTTGTCAAGAATCCAAGTCAGATTCACAAATTTGTGATTAAATCAAAATCGTATGAAAGGGTCATTTCATAAGTAACTATTTCTGATAAGATTTAGATTGATAGAAAAAAGTAAAATTTGAGACGAAAGATGAAATGGAAGATAACCTGCAATTGAGAAATCAATGTGTTTTTTTTTTATATTTTTTCAAGATGGCCATGCTCTTGTTAAATACAAAAAAGAATGTATTCACAGTATTAGAAAGTGGGGTTGTTTCAAAAGTGGAAATTTTGTATAAAATCTTTGTATTTAAGGACACCAGGTTAGGTTTTATTGTGAAAACCCTACCCAAAAGAATTCACTCATACTGCTACATCTTATCGAGTAGAGCCTTACTGAATAATTAAGGGGGAAAACCGTACCTAACCGTGATTGGGAAAATTTTAGGGAAGTATTTTTATCAGTAACTCTGCTTTAAAGTTATTTTCTGTTTGATTGTATTGATCTGGAAAATAACTACAACAATAACAGGTAGAACTGTCTAAGATTCAACACTGGCAAAATTTTGACCTCCGATTTTTTCAGTAGGAAAATACAGTAAGTGTAGGTTTACACCAAAAAGGGTGGCAGCTCGCCTGCACTTTCATATGGTAAGTACTGTAAGTGTAAGTTTATACCAAAAAAAGGTGGCGGCTCAACCGTAACATGAAAACTCATAAAGCATCATGGTGAAAGCTGATGTTTCCTTTTAAAACATTTCTGAATGTCCAATATTTAGGATTCCTTTGTGTGATAGAAGAGGGATATTTCAGGGTTGTACAAGCCAGATTTGCATGTTACATTCACAGCCCATGTGAAAGAAATAAGTATAAGCATTGAAAACATCCAGCACATGAGACTGAAACTATAACCTTCAATATGTAAATCCACCACAAGGTCCAGATAATTCTGGTATTCAAAATAACCGTTGTTTTTGAATCAAGACAACTCAGCTACATGATAACTTGGTGACACAGTTTTGAGTCTATTCTGCGACAGATTTTGAGACAACTCGGCTACACTTTTTGAGACAATTCAACGACACTATTGTTCGAGGTCAAATGACACGTAATTGATCATCAACATGATCAATTGGTAATCATGGGCAATAAGGGGTCATCATGGATCAGAATATTTCTAGAATCTTGATTGAGTTATTTGTGACCATAAAATTATAGTACATCTGAATATGACTGCTGGGAGATTCTTTTTTTTTTAAATCCATTATAGGTATTAGTGTTAATAATCAGTGTCCCTGATATGCCTAGCTGTCCATCAGTTTGGACCTACTAGGCCTATATCAGGCCTGAACTTTTGTCGGACCTGATTTTTGTCCAAACTGTTTGCAAAAGTTGCAGAATTGTACCAACGTTTGATCGACATATATACCAACATGTTGGACATGAAACATCGTCTGCCTTACTGCAATGTGAAACACTCTAGCTGCTATGGGAACAATTAAATAAAATAATTATTTTTATTGCAAGTTTCTGACAAGTTTATTCATTTTTAAGATAAAAATCATTTATGAGGTTGAATTGTCTTATGCACCAGTCAATTGACTACCATCACCCCCCCCCCCAAACCCGGGGGAGGGTGGTGATTGAGCAGTTTGTTTACTTTGACATTGTTGCCACAGTGCTGGGGAAATTCGAGGTAGATCTACCAAGGCAATCATTGCTGCGGGGAAAACTGCCACTGTTTAACCAGCTTGTTGTAGCCACAGTGTGGGGGTCACGGGTGCGCGCGCGCGCGCTTGTGTGTGTGTGTGTGTGTGTGTGTGTGTGTGTGTGTGGGGGGGGGGGTAATAGCAGTGAACTGCAGACGAAGTCAAGTATCCGCTGTTCCGGGGGGGGGGGGGGGCGGGGCGGGGCAGGGTGGAGGCTGTGGTTATGTTGTTGTTGTTATTGGCCTTTTGGTCAAAGTATCTCTAGATATGTTGTTTTCTCCGTAATACAACTACTAGTAAAGTCTCTCTGGCATCGAACAAAAGTCGCCATGGGTCTCAAAAAGTGTTGCCGAGTTGTCATTTCGCTAAAGTTGTCTTGTTCCCGTTCTTTTGAGTAGCAAGTGGAATATGATACTGAGCTGAGCCATTTTACTTTAGTTATCTTACCAGTATCCGCTGAAGAGCTCACTTTTTTCTACTGATTATCGGATTTTAGGGATAAACGCAACTGCAGTTTACAATCGCTGTCGCTTTCCCAGTGAAAACTGTGACTTGAAAGAAATAAATTGCTTCGAGTTTCAGACATCTGAACCTAGTTGATATATGTTCTGAATTAAAAAATATATGGCCTGACTGATTTATTGACATTCATTTTCTCTAAGAAGGCGTTATTTTATCGTCCATTAACTGGAAGAACACAGAAGCAGCGCGTATTAGATCTACTGAGAAGTACGTACGTCTTTGACGTCGACGTCAACTTGTTTACGGAAGATGCGCGGGTAGCATGCACAGCCGTATCGAGGTCGGTGTCCTTAATGAAACACAATTATGACAAATTCTGATAAGCATAACAATCTTTTGTGCGCATGCGCAGTTGCAAAATTCAGTGAATAAAGCTTTAAACACAAATAGGACCATAACTCAGACATCAAAAGAGACAAATTGGTGGAGTTTCGACGAATCGCTTACTGGATGTCTGGAAAAGATTATTAAGCTTTAGTAAATACTTTTCGTTTAACACTTTCTCACAAAATATAAAATATTGTAATGTAGCGTTTTCACTTTTGTTCAATATAGCATAAAGTGTATCGTACATATAATGTACTGCTGCATAAATAAGAATCGCGAATAAATGGCATTAGATGCACGTTTTCAATTTATATCGCATTGAGCATTCAATGATCGTGAATCATTTCAGGCAGTATTTTGACAAAAGATATTGTCTAGTATTACTGCTAACTTTTGCTCTAATAATTATTATTGTAGAATTTGGGCATTTTATTCCACTTATTTGACACGGATAATCCTGGGATAGGCCTAATCCATTTTGTGAGAAACTATTATTGTTCTGCTAAAATGGGCTTAATTTTTAGCTGGGCCCCATATGTTATCTATTCGAATCTCATGTCAACTACCCTTACCAAAAAAAAGGCCTTGTGGCAAAGCCAGTGGCGATCTTGCGGCAAGTTTGCTGCTGCTATGCCGCGGACCCACTGCAAGGTTGCGGCAGTTAGTTTTTACCATGCAAATGTTTGCTATAAATTTGCCGCAACCTAGCGGCAAGATAATTTATGTTAATTACCCACTGGCAAAGCTCCGGCATTCAGTCACACTCCATATTTGTTTTTTGGCAATGCTATGGCACACCAATCAGTTCATCAATATTCATGGAATTCTTTTGGCAAACCTTCGGCACACATTGCCATAACATCGCCACTCTATATATGGAAGGTAGAGACCAATGAATATTAATAAAAACATTCTGGCAAACTTACGGCACACTTTGCCATAACATCGCCACTCTGTATATGGAAGGTAGAGACAAATGAATATTCATAGATGCATTCTGGCAAACTTACGGCACACTTTGCTCCAACATCGCCACTCCATATATGGATGATAGAGTTCAATGAGTATTCAAAAAAGGCATTATGGCAATCTTGCGGCACACTTTGCTGCAACATCGCCACTCCGAATATATCAATATTCATAGAAGCATAATGGCAAACTTGCGAAACACTTTGCCACAGCCCTGCCACTCAATATATATGGAAGATAAAGATCAGTACATACATGGTACAGCATGCAAACTTATAGTAATATTATATGTAAGTGGCAAAAACAATGGCACTGACTAGACTGCACTGGTGCGCAGGCCGATATGCATCATTTATTATTTTATTAATTATTGTTTACATGTAATAAAAACTGGAAAACTGGAGGCTCTAGTTGGATATGAACTGCATTACAAGAAACCCTGCTTTATGCCTGCACATTCACACAGTCTGATCAACATCAGTGTTATTCACTCCCTGGAAACTATAGTATCAAAAGCATGTATCGCAAGGATCTAATTCATTCTTTAAGCACAGCAGACTGATTCTTGTCACCACAGGCTCGCCGCTGGAAGCCTCGAAGATATTGGCTCTCTCGTGACAAAAGGGGGCTCATTTGGATCATTTTGTATGAGAAGTTGGTCCCATTAAAATTAATTAAAATTGACACCTCAACTATTGTTTTATTTGTCCTAAATACATGTTTATACAGGGATGTGTAAAAAATGTGAAGATGGAATGGTAAATAATTAGTAAGGACCATGATCAGACATGTGACAAGACTGCTAATAAGTTATGAGCAGTCTGTTCTGGGTCCGCACCTTTTGTTTGACCTGTATGTTGAATATTTAGAGTTATTACTTTTTTTCTTCTTCAAATAATCAAAAATACAGATTTAGGTAATTGAGACCAACTATAAATGTTTGGCATTTCGTCCTTTCAGAATTTTATGTACATGTATGTGACGATTTCGGTAAAAATCAATCTACTGAACATAAGATATCCGTCATCAAAGATCTAATTGGCCCTAATTTGAACTTTTTAGCACTTATTAGGTTTTTATTTAGGACAAGGGCACCAAGCCTTATTACTTCTTGATTCTGTCCCAAATCTTCTCCAGCAAAGTTCGTTGATATTTACCTTTCAGGCTCCCCACAAGTACAGTCAATAATATTTCAGTCATGTCGGGACAATTTCTGTTTTCCTAGGTTTCAAAAGACTGGCTATAACATTAACGTATTGCAATAGACTGCATGCTGCTTGGTGGTCAACCCAATCATGGTTGGCAACTTTGCTTTCCCCTCTAATTAAAAGGAATGTGCACGTGAAATAATGGAAATAAAAAAAATTACCGAGCACACTGGTTTGGGTTGAGGGAGCTTAATAAAACAATTGTATATTAAAATATGTGGCAAAATAGTAGCAAAACCTAGATAGCAGATGAAATTTTGTAAGAATAGGCTATGAGCTACTAAGTGTTTTGCCCCCCCCCAGGGGGAATTTTGTAGACTATGTTTTTTTTAAACAAGCTTTTTAGAACATGTTAGCCCTCTGGCGGCTGGTGCGTTTGGGTGTTACAGCGTGTTAATTACGTTACCCGTCATTTTTTTAAAAAACAAAATTATGTAATTAAGGCTGTTAAGGTAGTACTTGAACAGTTCAAATTGGCTAAATAGTCATGTAATTTACAAGAACAGTTAATTCCCTGCAGATATTGATGTTTGTCAATGTTATTTAGGCCCATTATCGTGTCATTTACGTTACATTTTCAACTACACCCTGTAAAATCATTAAAATTCTGTTAAATAGTTTCATTTGATAATTTTTTGAATACATATTTTATAATGAAATAACATGTCGCTGAAAGACAATTTATTGACCATTCAAAAACTGCAAACAGCTTGCTTTATCACAAACATTTCAAGAGTTATCAGCTTTTGAATATGACGACCCTGAAGGAAACGTTGTGTAAAGTAAGAGTCTTTTCATTTTAAAATACAGCATGCAATCCTATCTGTATGCTTTTAAACAACATATATGAGCATTCTATTGATAAGCAAGACTGGAAGGGGATATGAAACATTGTTTCTTGTGTAAAATATCATTTTGATGTTTGATTGCCAATATGTTACGTATGTTACATAAACTTCAGTGCGTTTTATATATTGATTTATACCCTAAATGATACATTTAATGGGCATTTCAATTTATTTCAAAACTTTTTTGTGTGTTTTATAGATATTTAGATAATTATATGTATGAAATGGAATTTATCAGCTTATTTTAAGAGACTACATCGAACTTTGTTCTTTGACAGTAGCAAAAGTATGAAAATTATTGCATTTAGATGGAAACAATAATTGTCTTATTTAATGTAATATATAAAGTGCTAAAATGAAGTTTAACCAGCATGTGAGATTTTGGTACTGTCACATATTGGCGAAAGCTGGCATTAGTCGTCCATGCTGACGCAGTGGAGCCAGCTGTCTTAATTCTGGTCTACATTTATACTTAGTGTATACAGGCAGCAAAGGCTCTGGTGAGTCTACACATTTACGCAGGCTAACATGTGTCTTCATTTCTTGAAACTGTGATAAATACATGTACCAAAATCAAATGTGCTGGCTCATTTGATTTATTCTTTGCGTTTCTAGTTATAATCTATTTAGCTTGATTTGAATTATGCAAATTATTAAAAGGATGTAATTTTGTAACCATTATCATATTTTCATTTGGCATGCGAAATAGGAATAAAATAAAATTGCACTGTTAGACTAAGCATAATTGACAGAAATAAGTCAAAGCAAAAATTACCAATGAATTTATTTAAGTCCATTCAATTAGTCATGTCTACAATACAATATACAATGCAAGGGAGCTTTTCTATGTATAATCCCTTTTAAATTTAATTTATCACTAACAAAGAACCTTTAGAACAAACCTTAAAACTTATGCTGTCATGTTTCATTACTTCACAAAATTGTATAATCAGATGAAACAGATGACAAGTGTTATATTCTCCTAAAATAGTTGTGTTATGCATGTTACCAAGATAAAGTCTATACTGGACATGCTTTAGATAGAGGGATTCTTCATTACCAAAGGGGATATCATCATAGGTTTGGCATGGTGGGTGCCATATATGTGCCAGAAACAACTATGATTTAAAAAAAATAGTTTTTGTTCAAAGGATAAACACCTGTTTTTATTCTTCATTTCTTGATTTTGACCATACTTAAAATGACTTACAATTTTAGAAGTTGTAAGGTAGCTTCCGTTTATAGTTATCAATATAGTTGTTGTAATCAATAGCTGATAAGCTATATATGTATTTTGTTGGCTTACATAATGGTCAAGTGATCAAACTAAACTACTACATGCTTAATATCATGTTTCATCTATTGAACTATAGACAGTGGGGAAAATGTCTTGCATATACAATGTGTCATTTCATGTATGAAAATAATTAAACATATATAAGTGTAAGACATTTAAGTGATTGTATTTTAGCATTTAAGAAACATTATTTGATCATTGAATTAAGCATTTTCTCTGTAAGTGATTGTTACATATATTCGATAAAACACTCTTAATTGAAACGGCATTTTATTTGCTTAGAGTTCAAGGTTTTTTTTCCTTTTCATCACCCATACTTTTGGCAGAGTTTAATCCGACTTGAATTTTATGTTAAAAAGGTAATATTTATTGTTTCTCTCATCTAATTGAGCCGTCAAATGGCAATTATCTGCTAGTCGTTTAATTTCAATTACAAGATAATATTGATGTGTAAGAATAAGAAACAGCTTGATATATATATTATAGGATTTCCTATTATTTTAGGGTAACGTATTAAATATGTTCTTAAAAAGGCTTTTGCAAGGTAACGCCCCAACCCATAAAGAGTTAACATGTATTATTTTTTGACTTATGTTATGTGGTTTTAGAAAATTATAGTGAATAAAACTCCCCCTCAGATATATTTTGGCAGCTCATGTCCTAGTGGAAGCACAACACTAAATAGTAGTATATTTGAAAGTAAGTAACGTATATATCTGCAATACAATGGACTTAAGTTGTATTGATGCATACCAGCTGTTTGCTGCGTTTAATCTAGTGATTTTTAGGTCATTGGCATGTTGATAAATAAGATTTAGGTATAGGTTTGTTTTTGCTCAAGAGGATTGGAAGCTGTTATGGGTAACGTAGTTAACAAGGCTGTAACACAGTAACGCCCCAACTGCCAGAGAGCTAACATGTGTCATTTTGCTTTATATATAGTGTAGTTTCTGAAAAAATCATAGTGTACAAAATTCTCCCTGGGGGAAGGGGGTCTATAAGCAGCTCATTGTCTAGAAGGCAAAGATCAAGAATCGAAACAATCAAGTACCACACCTGACCCAGGACATCACATGGGAAAGTGGCAAAAACACATACAAGCGAGCCAAGAGGTCAGCCATTTCTCAGCAGGTGACCACAAGGCTGCAATGAAAACCAAGAAAGTATGACAAACACAAAACTCTCATTAAACACATTTTCTTTTTTGGCGTAAATTATATCTCAAGGGGGGGGGGGGTGGTGGTATATGATAAACCCCCCTTTTTAAAAAGAAAGTATATGAATGGCCTAAATTTTCTGACACACATGTAATATGCACATATTTTTCGCTC
Organism: Loripinus fragilis; assembly: GCA_964019695.1. Classification (NCBI taxonomy): domain Eukaryota; kingdom Metazoa; phylum Mollusca; class Bivalvia; order Lucinida; family Lucinidae; genus Loripinus; species Loripinus fragilis. Next base: position 24,167 of record CAXHUL010000104.1, read on the forward strand.
AGATTCCCATCAAGCCTTTGTTTTCACATTTACATAAAGCAGGTGTTCTCATGACAATGGTTTTGTTTGTTTGTTTGATTTGAAAAAGATTCTTTACGTCCCATCAACAATCTTTCAGTTAAACAGGGACGGGTCTTCCTGGGTCGGACTAGTACTTAGCTAGGATAAATGTGTCTTGCTCAAGGACCAATAAACGCAGAATATGTCAACTTTCTAATAAATCAAGTATAAGAATGGGCTGTTTTTTTTTTAAGACCAGGTATATGATTGAGGTTGGTTTCAAATTAATTGACTCGCACACCCGTACCAAAATTACCCCCGAGTAACCTCACACCAGGTTTATATGCGAAATTACCGATATATGCGGAAGTTTGCAGTATATATATATTTAGGTTTCCTCGGACTACGAGCTGTATGTTCCGCCGGTGACTTTAAGGTGTACCCCTTAAAGCAGCAAAACACCCTACAGAAAAATGCTTTATGCAGTTGACAGTCACATCCGAGCTGAAGTGGTTTATGGAGACCACCACTGCCTTCGATCCTAAATGTGCCATTGCATAGATTAAACATGACATATTTCCACTTTAAAAAGCAAAGTCTGAAGTCGCTGACCAAAAAGTTCGCGTAAGAAATTAAGAGCAGGCTGATCTGTGCATTTGTTTTTCGTATTCACGGACAAACGCTAACGAAGTTAATCAAAAGAAAATATGTAAATAGGTTTTGCAAAATATCATGTTTTGCGCCTACTTTGGCGCAAAAAATGCTCACACTGCGCCTGTACAGGGACGATGTTGATCGATTTATTGCACGGCACCTTAAGCCCACGCTTTAAACGGTCCTGAACATAGGATCGGGGCTGCAACCCCGGGGTTTTCATCAAAGGCAGTGGCTATTTCCTAAATTGACAAGTATTTACTTACAGGAAATGCAATAACACTTGCAACCATCAGCAACACTCCTCACAAACATCAGCAACACTACGGCAAGTCCTTTCATTGAAAACATGATTTAAACCGAACCTTGCTTTCTACTGTTGCACATTTACAGTGTTTAAATCAAAAGGACATTTTAAAGCATTTAAAAGCTGTATGAATAATAAGCCATACCTATCCCATGCCCATATTCATTGCTGTTTTGCATATAATCCTTTTTTGAGATTAATATCAAATGTTTATCTAAAAGCAATCGCTTTGCTTTTGTCGTCTGCTGAAATGTTTTAGAAGCATCCACATATCAACATATTTACCAGTGTAGACCCAGACCAGAATATTTCTATAGTCTGATCCTGCTCCGGTTCTACTGAGATTTGTTTGCTCTTATACTAACATTTGTCAATAATGTTAACAAATATATGCAGAAAAAAGACTTAAGCAGACATCATTTTCAAATGCAGTTTGTTTGCTAGAGCATTAAGTGTTGACACATTATTGAAGTATGTATTAATTAGTTAAATAATACACAATTAAAGTTTTAAAAAATATGAGTTCTCTGTGGATATATATTTATATATATATATGGAGGGATATAGTGAATCAACTGAGCCGATAGATGCTGTAAATATATTGCCTCTAGCGAGATTCGAACCCACGACCTCGTCAACACCGCCTAGCACTACACCAGACACCGACGCTACCAACTGCGCCACTGAGACATCCCCAAAAAAGGATGCCACGACCTCGGCAACACCGCCTAGCACTACAGTCACCAGACACCGACGCTACCAACTGCGCCACTGAGACATCCCCAAAAAAGGATGCATATATATATATATGCGCTTCAAATAATAACAATATTTGTTCGAGTTATAAGTAGACACTCTGAACAGAGCTACAACAAATAAGGTTTGGTTGTATAGTGGAAAAAAAATTGCCCCGTCGATGGTACCAGCTGAAGTAGGTCTTTAGTTTCACATTTATTGGAATTCGATATTTCAGAATGGTACATCTTTACTCTAATTACATGGGTATCTTTCCTTGTGATATTGTACGGATGATCAGCAGCTGTTTGAATTGCAATTGAACCCTTATTCCACTTATATTTCTCAATCCTGAAAATACTTCTACTAATGACGCCTGCTGCGTATATTTAAACACACATCAGACTTCATGCTGATTCCTTGGGAGCAGTCTAATCTGGGTCCCTATTGTTGCAATATAAGATACCTAAAACATAAGCAGGCAAGAATGCAGTAGACAAAATGCGTGACTGGTGTGAAACTTCTCTTGCAGCTCAAACACAAACTAGAAATTGAGTTTATGAAAAACTATGCCCCCAACCATTAGCTTGTCCACCATCCTTTTCACCAGGTAGCCTATTTATCATCCTCTTTCATTTGAACATATCTCAGGCTACTAGCTGATATAGTTTTCGAGAGAACTTTATTGGAAGTTTACGATGTCCAAATTTGCAAAGGGCGATAACATTTTTTTTTTAATTTTCACCAGGTAATCTAATAATCATTACCCTCTACCAGCTGTCCAAGTTTGTAGCCCCTAGCTGTATCGTTTTTTGAGATATCAAGTTTTCTATGACAATATTTGCAAAAGGCGATAACTCAACAAAAATATAATGTTTTTTTTATTTCACACATTATCCTTTATAAGCTGAGCAAGTTTGAAGCTCCTAGCTGTAATGGATTTTGAGATAACAAGTTTTCTATGTCTAAATTTGCAAAGGGCAAAAACTAAAAAAAAATATTTTGCTTTAAATTTCACCAGGTAATCTGTGCATTATCCCCTATAAGCTGAGCATGTTTGAAGCTCATAACTGTTAAAGTTTTTGAAATGCCCTGATTACAAAATTTCATTATGACCCTTTAAAAGGGGCATAAATCCACAAAAGGAGATACTCCAGATTAATAAAAAATACGGGTCATTTATTTTTGATGAGGAATTCATCTATGAAATATCAAAACCCTATTCAAAATTTGAAATGGGTTTTTGATGTATCAAATTTTCTACGACAATTTTTTCAAAGGTCGATAACTAAAAGAAAAAAAAGATTCTTTTAAATCTTCACCTGGCAATCTACTCCTAATCCCCTATACGCTGAGCAAGTTTGAAACTCCTAGCTGTAATGGTTTTTACATATCAAGTTTCTAGGTCCAAATTTGCAAAGGGCAATAGCCCAAAAATAAAATGACTTGGTTTTAAATTTTCACCAGGTACATGTAGTTTATTTATTATCAACTATAAGCTGAGCAAGTTTGAACTCCTAGGTGTTATAGTTTTTGAAATATCTTGATAACAAAATTTCATTTTTTCCATCTATGTGTCTTGATCCACATCTGAATTTAAGGGTAAAACTGGCGCGCCGTTAAACCAGTTTAAGCCCTCCAGTAAAATATTTTACTGACCGTTCCAAGGCGGTACTTCCAAGGCGGTACTTCTTTTGTGAATCTTTTATGTTTTTCTGTCTTATGTTTGCTATGCCTTTGTACGCGTCTGTTTATATGTGTCTTGTTGTCACCTGCTGGGAAAGGGCTGACCTTTAGGTTCTCGTTTGTGGTGTCTAACTGTGAGTTAGCTCTGATAGTCTGTGATTAAAGAGCCCTCTTCATTATTTCTTCACATTTTGTAAACTGATTTGGTTGTTTGTTACATGCGATTATACATCGCATATTAAAATTAGAAGGCTTCACGCCAGCTAGAGTAATGGTGTGTATTTTACAATAGTATATCAGAATCTAGGGCGCTAATTTGGCCTGTAAAATTGTATTTCTTTTATCCAGTATTTAGCTGTATGTACCGTTGAATCCTTATCATTGTTTTATCTCAACTTGTATGTTCTAGGAGATGATACACACCCTATACCCGGGATGTAACATTTTTGTTTACATCGCAGATCAGAAACAACCTAACACGTCGCGTGCGAGAATGGATTGTGGTATGTTGACGTTGTTTTTACTTTTACAGACGTTCAAACGAGGAGTTGCGAGGCAAGATTTTGCAGAGAAACATAATGCACCTACCTTTATGTTTCGCCATAAGTAGTAGTTTAAAAAGGATCCCTTTGCAACAGAAATAATATGTTTTTATGACGATATTCCACCAAAGACACGAAAATCGGTTACACTTGCTAATTGCTCGAGTTATTTTTGTCCGATTGTCCTGGTCGAAAGTTCAGGGTATACCTGAAACATTCTTTGTTACGTATCATCAGGAGACAATAGTGAAATCAAGCCAGCTTTTACAAAATATGGTGATAAACACACACAGGGTAGTTCGACTGGGATACTATCACCATCAATAAGTGAATTACCTGGATACAAGCAACATCAGAGAGTTTTTTTTGAAAACTGAAACAACTTCCAGCAAAGAGTACGGCCAAAAAAGATATAGTTTACATCTGAGACTTTTGCATATTGAAAAGCGCAAGTTCCACGGACGCCAGAAGTTTCCAGATGTGGGTAGAGTGATCTCAATTTAAACTTTACATTTTAGAACAGCTTTGCTAATATGAGTCGCGACATGTGGTTTGCAACAATGTGGCATTTTGACAAGTGTAGACTCAGGCGAGCCTGTGCAGCCTCCTTTTAAGCCAGAAACTCCAAACGCTGTTCGGTCAGTAGCTTAATAGTCATAGAATATTCAAGCGAGTAGCAAAGGCTCTGATCAGACTGCGCATATGGGCAGGCTGGTCTGAGCCTTTGTGGGTCGCCATGCGGGGATCCAGAAAGTTTTGTCAAAGGGGTCCAACTTTGACAACATTTTTTAGTTGATAAGGGGAGGGAGGATCCAAGTACCACTATAAGCGGTCTGAGCCTTTGTAGGTCGTCATGCGGGATCCAGAAAGTTTCGTCAGAGAGGGTCCAAATATGACAACATTTTTTATGATAAGGGGAGGGAGGATCCAAGTACCACTATAAGCAGGCGTTTAGGTGGCGTGCCGATGATGGCCCTATATTGAATGCTGGCTTGGTAGCTTTGCGATTTTTCAGGGGATCGGACCTGTATTGCTAGAAAACCGTATATTTTTGTCATTTTAGGGGGGGGGGGGGCTCCGGACCCCCTGTCTCCCTCTGGATCCGCGCATGGACGGATATACCACATTTTACCGCGGACTTTTCAAAAAATCTGGAGAGAATTGAATGGTATAAACACTATGGTTAAAGTATCTGTGAGGAAACCGAGCTTTTGTTTGAGTTTTAGATGTGAAGGAGTGCCTATATATTGGTTGGACTAATTCCAGTCTAACCCCTTGATCCAGCAAATTAGCCCCTTTAACGTAGATTGGTTTTATCTATTGATTGCAAATTTGACATTGTCCTAAATAATTTCAGTTAGTTTGCAACCATTGGTGAAAAGGAATAATAGTAACTGCTTAAATGACCTATGTTTTAACTTATAGAAGTTATGCCCCTAATTGCAATCACCCCCCCCCCCACACACACACACACATGAGTGTACTTAATCGCAAAAGCACATCAAAATCGCTCACGACAGATCAACTGGCATATCCAGCCTCTGTTCACCCATGCACACACATCTAGTAAGTAAGAATTAAAGAGCGATTATGTCTCCTTGCAAAGTTAGCTCTGCACTTACCATATGCTATGGTACTTTTGGGTAGTGGTGGCATTTGTCCTAAACGCCGACCAAACAGTAAGTGGGTGTGATCAGAAAATACCACAATCATAAACTACAGACCAACCCATGGCACCGTGAGGAAGAGCTACAAGACATTTACAGTAACAAGACACCCAAAATGCAACAAAGGCAAAGGAACCAGCTTTCTCCTCCTCGTCAAGATGATTACAAAACCAGAAAAGTCAAAGTAATGCATACCAAAACAAAGACCAACACAGAACCCCCAGAAACAATGGGAGGAGCATAAAACAATAAATACACAACAATAGAGCCACGACAGCAGCCTAAGCCACGGGGGGGGGGGGGGGGGGGCTTTTAATGCATTTGTTATATACCTTATACGTTCGTCGATAGTATTAACGTGTTCGATTGCCACCTATCTGATGTGTTTGTTGAATATACTGAAATCGTAGCCAAAACAATCCGAAACTAGGGCTACTAGGAAAAATTTACAGTTGAAAGAATAGTTTGGTTTCCACACCGGATAGACGGCAATCGAAAACGCTATTCGTCGGCGAACGCGGATCAGAAATAGCTACAACGAGTGTTTTCGATTGCCATTTGTCGCCAGTTGGGCGACTAATGGCAATCAAAAACTATGTGTCTAACTATTTTTGGTCTACGTTCGTCGATAGTATTTACGTTTTCGATTGCTTCCTATCCAGTGTGGTTTCGTTGTACGCTTCATGAGTTCTGCATACAATTGAATCAAATTATTTGGAACTGCTTGTGCTTGAAAGAAAGATAAATAATAATGACGATATAACATTCTTTTCCGTATATTAACGGTTGTAAAGCACCCGTGTGTGCTTGTATTAATGAAGCCAAAACTTCGTCAAAGTTGCCTTTGTTGCCCGACCCTGGCATGAGCTTACAGTATTTCCACGACTGTAACGTCCCAGCATACAAATGGCTTGCATTTACACGTGAAGTAATTAATTTACTCTTTGCCTGCTAGTGTTGCCTGCTGATAACCTTTTTAAACAGTTTGGACCAAGAACAGACCCGACATGCGCGAATCCAGGAATTCTCATCAGGAAGGGGGCTTGTTAGGCCCCGGTCCAACTAATAGAAAAAAGCTCTGACAAGCTTTACTTCATGGATTGAATAGCGTATCGTGAATTCTTATTATGTAACGGAAACGTGTTCCCCAAGTGAATCGTCAGATAAGTGTATGTGTTTCTCATTGGTAAAATAAATAATTGAGCCGTGACTTAAGATTTCCAACAATGTGGTATGTGCGACACACAAAAGCTCAGACCAGCCTGTGCATATGCGCAGTCTAATCAGAGCCTTTGCTACTCGCTTGAATATTCTATGACTGTTAAGCTACTGACCGAACAGCGTAAGGAGTTTCTAGGCTTAAAAGGAGGCTGCACAGGCTCGCCTGAGTCTACACTTGTCAAAATGCCACATTGTTGGAAACCACGTCGCGGCTCATATTAGGAAAGCTGTTCTAAAATGTAAAGTTTAAATCGAGATCACTCTACCCACATCTGGAAACTTCTGGCGTCCGTGGAACTTGCGCTTTTCAATATGCAAAAGTCTCCGATGTAAACTATATCTTTTTTGGCCGTACTCTTTGCTGGAAGTTGTTTCATTTTTCAAAAAATCCTCTCCGATGTTGCTTGTATCCATGTAATTCACTCATCGATGGTGATAGTATCCCAGTCGAACTACCCTGTGTGTGTTTAGCACCATATTTTGTAAAAGCTGGCTTGATTTCACTATTGTCTCCTGGTGATACGTAACAAAGAATGTTTTAGGTATACCCTGAACTTTCGACCAGGACAATCGGACAAAAAGAACTCGAGCAATTAGCAAGTGTAACCTATTTTCGTGTCTTTGGTGGAATATTGTCATAAAAAACATATTATATCTGTTGCAAATGGATCCTTTTTAAACTACTACTTATGGCGAAACATAAAGGTAGGTACACTACGTTTCTCTGCAAAATCTTGACTCGCAACTCCTCGTTTTAATGTCTGTAAAAGTAAAAACAACGTCAACTTACAACAATCCATTCTCGCACGCGACGTGTTAGGTTGTTTCTGATCTGCGATGTAAACCAAAATGTTGCATCCCGGGTATAGGGTGTGTGATAAGTAGTTGTATTTGAGGAATGACGTGGTGGTAGTACTTTTATGCTGACTTCAGCAGATATCAAAACAACATCTAGATCAGCACATATGATATCTGCTGACGTCAGTATAAAAGTACTACAACCATTGTCACGTCCCTTTTTTCATCCTTTTCTCATTGACAAAGCACTTTATATAATATAAATCTGTTCATTGAAACGTTGGTCTTCGCTCGATTAGGTGCTTATTTCTGCTCCTTTTATTTGGATATTTGGCAAGTTTCATCTTTGGATAATTTCCGTATTTGACCTCAGTTGGTGTAGAGATTAAGGGGGCTGTTACGTGTATATAGCGGGCTATTATGTTGTTTTATTTTACTATGAATATTTGGGAGTATAATTCCTGATAGGGCTGTGCATGCAACGAATATTGTAGTATGCAATACAGTCCATCCTATTAGTAGCACGTTTTTTCTGGTTTCACACGTGAGGCCCCTGAACACATGTGCAAAGCCGGAACGCTGTCGTTATAAATTGCAATGCGCAGGCTTGACAGATGGTGTGTTTTGTTTTTGTTTGATTTGATTCTTTACGTCCACTCAACAATCTTTCAGTTATGCGGGACGTGTCTTCCTGGGTTGAACCAGTACTAAGCTAGGATAAATGTGTCTTGCTCAAGGACCACAACGCAGTGACGCCGGTGAGGCTCGAACCCGCGGCCCTTCGGTCTCGAGTCAAGCACTCTACCACTGAGCCACTGCGCTCCCAATTGACAGATGGCAGTCAATAGTATAATCACATGGTATGGTAGCCCAGCGGATTGCTCTTTGTTTGTTTTTTAAAGCTGTTTCTCTCCTGGGGATTTTGTCATTGTAAATATACTTTTACTTTACTTTTAAAATATTCATTCGACTAAGCCTGATTTAAATAAAATATGAAATTTATGTGTTATTTAGCTGCTTTATTCAGTGAATGGTTGATGCTTTGAGATAGCATTGATTGATAAGTAATTTTCGCGACGTTATTCGTATGTCGTCTGCTTAATGCATCTGCTGAAGACTTTGATGCAACATATGTGATTGTCGTCTGCTGCCAAGCATTAGTGTTGAATTACGCATTGTAATCGTTGATATGAGGCATCGTGAGAGCCTTTTAGTAATTTTCGGCTGTATTACCTGACTGTCGTCTGCTTAGGCCATCTGTTCATATAAAACGTTCATACGTGGGTATTCTCTATTTGTGCGTCGGTTGATTACCCATTTGTCTGGTAGGTAGTGCTGTTAGTGTATAGCAGTAGCATTGCAGACATTGTCGGTACTGTGCTGATGTATTAAGGGATAACATTTGCTCATTCTTATAGGTATTGACTAGCATTCGCGCATTGTAATAAGTGCACACATACGTCGTATTTTTGTAGTGAGGTTTATTTAATTGACACACCAATTGAATTTAATTGAACGTGAAGCTATGTAAGTAAGATACATGCTGTTCTAGATAATTACATATGTATACTGTTCATGGAAGGTTAGGCACATGCATACTACTCATATTAATGCATTAAGATAGCTATTGCGGATAAATAGATTGTTATTTACTGTAACACATTAGGTGCACATGTATTTTACTGAGGGAAATAGAGTGCTTATAAGGAGCTAATGTATACTGTGCATATTAAGTAAGCACATTAAGTTAATTTTGCATTACTTGTGAGTACTTTTTTAAGGTGCCAGGGGTACACAATCACGTTTGCTTGCATTTACGTTTATTATAAGTAATGTGCATTATTATCGTCTGGTCTTAGTATATATGAAGAGATGTATATGTCAAGGATGGATGAGCCCCAGGCAAGCAGAAACTACAAAGGACGATGACTGATCATAAACAATTTGGGAACTCTATAAGTACAAAACCATGTTTAGCTAAAAATAATAATAAAATGAATAAAAAAGACATTTAAAGAAAAATTAAATACAAAGAAGTGCCAGTTGCATCTTCTGTCTTCTTGCTGGACTGGCTTAAATAGGTTGTAAGGGCTCCCCAAAGACAAATAAAGGAAAGGTGTTTGTTGAAAGTTTGTTGACTGTTTTTCTACTAAAAGATATTTGAACATATGAAATTAACACTTAACTTTTATCTTGCTTCACTGTTATAATTTAATATTGCAGCATCGAAAATAGTTTTCTTCAATCAAGATAGGAATTTCTCATTTAATCATCAGAGCGACATGTGACTAACGTTAACCATATTGATAGATAGGACAGGCGTAGAATCTCCCGTTACATCTGAGTTTACACATTTAACGTTTAAAACCTTCAGGTGTATCTTCAGGTGTAACTTCAGATATAACTTCAGACATGACTTCAGCAGACATTACTTCAGGCGGAGCCTGAAATTAAGTATCATGCTCTGAGTACCTCGATATTAAACATCACAGGCTATAATTCTATCCCGTTTTCTGATAAATATCACAAACTGAATGTGCATGTTCCATGTCATTTGATACAAGTCAGTAAGAATCGACTATAATAAGACGAAATCAGACCCAAAACATACAGGGATGATATAATGGCAAATGCGAGTATGAGTATGTAGCAACATCATAGGCAGCACACAGTCAATACATGACCAATAAAACATCAATAATTATTATTATTATGTACCACATTGGAGGACCTAAATCTTCTTAACGAGGGCCAAAACTAACACGAATTCGTGTTCTTGAAGTACATAATCACTTTTAACACTCAATGCTTGCATCCAAAAAATCTGCCAAAATACCACCATGGTTACGCTAGATTTCTCCACAAACTCTAAGTAACGAACAGGTTCTGCAGAATACCATTACTACGCCTACCTTGCTGTTGAAGCCATTTTGCAATTAATATAATTAAGCGTACTGAATTGAATAATGTATTATTAACCCCATAGTGTATGCATGTATGCATTAAAGGATGGTATCAGTAACATATTATTTTGATGATGCTTTGATGCAACACGGTATTACAAGTATTACATAATGACTATAGATTCATAAGTGTAAACAGAACTAGTAAGTGTGGTGTCTTACAAAAGTTGAACAGTATACATCTCTTCATATATGCTCAGACCAGACGATAATAACGCGCATTCCCTTTTAATAAACGTACATGCAAGCAAACGTGACTGTGTACCCCTGTCACATTCAAATGTACTCACAAAGATGCATAATTAACTTTATGTGCTTACTTAATACGAACAGTATACATAGCTCCTTATAGGCACTCTAATTTCCTCAGCCATATGCATGTGAACCTAATGTGTTACAGTAAATAACAATCCATTTATCCGTAACAGCTATCTTAATTAATGTATTAACATGAGAAGTGTGCATGCGCCTAACTTTCCATGAACAGTATACATATGTACCTAACCAGGGGCCACTAACTCGTAGACATCTTAAGCCTTAAGATCACCTTAAGTTCAACTTACGTTCACCTTAACGGTTATTGCCACTAACTCGTACTCACCTTAATTTACGGAGAGAACTTAAGATCATCGTAAAGTTATGATCACGATAGAGTCACCTTAGCGTCGTCTTAGTGGTTAAGAGAGGTACATACCAGAACGAACGTAATAAATAAAATGTAATTTTGGCGACATTTTTTTTAATTACCCTAAACGCCTATGCCTTTGAAGAACTTACTGCGTGCTTCGTTTTTGGTGACTTTAAAAGGCCACAAACATAGACACGTGCACATAGGCAATGCGCGAATCCAGAGGGGGTACAGGGAGTCCGGAAACCTCTGAAAACAACAAGTTCTATAGAAAAAAGCAATTGAGCCCCATCACCTTGGAAAAGGTTGGACCTCCTGACATTTTTGACCCCCCCTGCTTGGACTCTGGAAAAATTATATTTTCTTTGAAATAAACATTGGGCCCCTACTGTAAAATAATGCTAGGTTTACACTATGTTCATGGCAGCCACGGCAATCACGGTAGCCAGAAACGTAGCTCGCCGTGGTGTTTTTAGTCATTTTTGTCTTTGGATTCAAGTTCTGTTAAGTCTCGCTACGTTTTCTCACGGTCTGTCAAGGTCTGCCGTGACAGAGGCTCGCCGGCGCGCTACGGTCTGTCACGGATGGTTCTACGTTTCCTCCCGGCCTGCCACGTTCTGTTGGGACCTCTCACGTTTTGTTACGTTGCGATCAAGTTCTGCTACGTCTATCAAAAACATCAATACATGTAATATGGCAATGAAGAAGCCCATTTCGTATTTATATAATTGCTATGAGCGTACATCAAGCCTTTGTGGCAGCAAGGAGGCCACCAGCAGCTGCATAGAAGAATGATCATCTAGCAGGAAGGTTAAAGACGGATGCAAAGTGCGAACAAATGCAACAATTGGGATATTTCTCACTTTTTTATAGCAAGAGAGCTTCGCGTCGAAGATGTTAACGCATTTCAGGCCTCAAAAGCTCTTCGAAACTGTTCGATGAGAGTCTTGAAACAATAACACCAGCCATTGGTATCAGCATTAACCCTTTGTACTCTAGTGACTCATTTATGAGTATTTTTTTTAAAACACAGAAGATTCTAATGAAATTGCGCACAATGCAGCATTTTATCAATGTCTACATTGACTGATCTTTAGAGAAATAAATGCAATATTCTGCCACGGGAAATTATAACCTATGACACCTCTATAATACAATGAAACTACATAAGTCCATTCAGTAATGATTATTTCTACCCTTGTCACTACTTTCCTTCTCAGATGCATCCATGTTCAGGTTCGAGTTGCGGGGTCGGGTTAGGACAACGTGGCAGACGGCAACAGAACTTGATAGACCTTGACAGACCTTGGCAGACCTTGCGTTGCCGTAGCGTAACAAGCCGTCCCGCTACGGATATACTCCAAGTTGTGTTAAGGTATGTTACGTTCCGTCACGTTTTGTTGCGTTCTTCCCGTTCTACTACGGCACATTTAAGTAGGTCAATCCCGCCGTGGCTGCCGTGGCAAATTTTTTGACTGTTTAAAAATCTGTCCCGGCGATCACGGCAACCACGGCGTGCTACGTTTGTCGACCCCGTTCTCCTACGTTGTGTAACGGTCACCCCGTTTCGTCCACGGTGGCCGAAACCTCGACTGCCGTGGCCGCCGGGGACATAGTGTAAACATAGCATAAGTTGAGGACTAAAAAGTTGTCAGGGCTCTTTTCTACCAGTTGGGCTCGGACCGCCCACCACCCCGGCGAAAATTCCCGGATACATGCATGTACACATGTAGCAGACAAACACGCACGTGTATGTACATGCGCTTTGCTCTATGTATGTTTGTATTTGGTAATTATAGGTCATCTTATGTTATGGTCAAAATGATGCTCGAATGATGTGGTGGAAGACCATGGGAACAAGGGTATTGTTCTTAGGGAAACAAGGGTACATTTGTACATCCAAGTATATCATGTATCTAAACATATCTGAGGAAAATACGAGTTGATGAACATATCACGTTGATATTGCAGTTCGCCCAGAGAACATGCATCAACGTTAGCCCCAAAAGTGGGACCAAAAGAATATACAATACCTATGGCGAATAATTAAACGCTATTGGGAAGATCAGTTATGATGCCCTCGCAGAGAATACTTGTTTCATTGTTGGCTTAATCCCAAAAGTAGAACAAAATGTCATTTTCCCAAGTTCCCAAAACCATTGGGGGGCTCGGGAATACAATGTCCGTCCCCTGCTTGCGTAGTCCGACTGCTACTTTTTATACGGCATTAATTTGGACGTTTTGCTTTTAATTTTTGGACCGGAGGTTGCTCAATTTGTCGCATAGACTGAGGTCTCTTTTTGTAAGCTTTTGCTTAAAATTTCTAGTTTTTTTATTCAGTAAGCTATGACAATAATGATGAATACTTTTTTAATTGTATGTAAAATTTGGGCTGTTGAAATTAACTAATCCAGCATGGTAATCATGTTCATAAAACGCATTGAAAACCATCTTTGAAAAGCCGCCCAGACTGCGACATAATTAATCACATTTTCTTTGATCATCGTGTACGTTTAAGACTTGTAATGGAACCAGGCCAAATTTAATCCTTTGTATACTAAGGAATTCCTTCTGGTTTGATACAATGAACTTGGTATAGTCCATTGTACATATCTAGGGTGTCAGGTTGTAATTTTTCAAAAAGAAAAAGAAAACAAAGTGTATTCTTTTTTTCCGACAATCGTTTTATCTTTACACGCTGAAATACAGTTTGCATTTCATCTTGGCTTTTACTGTTTGCATAAGTACTCGTTTTTTAGGGGTTTCCCGAATAAAAAAGGTAATAAAAATATAAAATACTGATATCAATAGATCGACGCTTAAATAGGTAATATCAACAATAAGGGACATGACTTAGCTACATGCAACAAACGATGGCACAGAACACCCTGCACAACCTTGCAGTTTGATCAGTGCCTTTATTTTTGTTAACTGGAAAGTATAGTAGTCATAAAGTGAGTATGGCTAGAAAATACCACGATGGCAGACTCCAGACAAACCCACAGCACCGTGAGGAAAGGACACAAAACACAGGCAACACAACTTGCAACACGATTTTTTCAATATTGTAGCTATTCTCTGTAGCTGAGTATGCTGATTTCAGCCTACCCGAAGCGTCGCGACCCATATATTTATCTTTTCTACTGAGTCGGTTCTAAATACTGTAAACAACACGCTTTGCACGAGAGAATAAATATAACACAGGTAAATCTTAAAAGATAAGGTGACCTTAAGTTAAGAATATGCTAAGACGGCTTTATGTTATCGGAATAGCGCCACCTTAAATGTTACGATCGTCAACTTAGCTTTAATTTAAGACCATCGTAAGTTGGTCAACTTAAGATGTGTACGAGTTAGTGGCCCCAGAGCCGCATGAATCTTACTTACATAACTTCACGTATAACTAAATTCAATCGATGTGTCAATTCCATAAATTTCCCTGCAAATATATATCATATGAGTGTGCACTAATTATAATGCGTGAATGCTAGTCAATACCTATAAGAATGAGCAAATGTTATCTCTCAATACATCAGCACAGTACCGACAATGTCTGCAATGCTACTGCTATACACTAACAGCACTACCTACCAGACAAATGGGTAATCAACCGACGCACAAATAGAGAATACCCACGTATGAACGTTTTATATGAACAGATGGCCTAAGCAGACGACAGTCAGGTAATACAGCCGAAAATAACTAGTAGGCTTTCACAATGTCCCATATCAACAAATACAATGCGTAATTCAATACTAATGCTTGGCAGCAGACGACAATCACATACATTGTATCAAAGTATGCAGCAGATGCCCTAAGCAGACGACATACGAATTACGTCGCGAAAATCACTTTTCAATCGAGGCTATCGCAAAGTATCAACAATTCATTGAATTAAGCAGCTAATTGACACATACATTTCATATTTTCATTTAAATTAGGCTTGGTCGATCGAATATTTTAAAAGTAAAGTAAAAGTATATTTAACAGCCACCAGTTTTTTTTTGCCACACCAGAATTTGGCAAAATCACATCATCTTTCTAGTGGTGCAAAAGGCTCAAAACCACTAAAATACATAAATACAGACATAAGGGAGCAAAACATATATGATTATGACTAAAAAAATATATGCCATCATAATGAAAAAAATGGTCAAAGTTAAAAAAAACCCGCGGGGTTTTTCGAAAACCCCGCAGGGTTTTTTCAAAAAAATAAATATTAAAATTTGTTCAAGAAACAAGTTTGTTTGATTGTAATTATTGCAGAAAATGATTGATATGGCTTAATTCAAAACTTTGATTTCCCCCGCGGGGTTTTTCTCCCATTTCAGATTGTGGGGGAAAAACCCCGCAGGGTTTTTTGAAAAATTCAAATTGACTTTTTTGAATTATTATTCATCACAATGCATAATAAAAGGTATATCAAAAACTTTCAGCCTTATATTGTGCCTCTAGAGGAAAAAGAAAATTCCCCCGCAGGGTTTTTCCCCCGCGGGGTTTTTCCCCCACAAAATAAAATGGGAGAAAAACCCTGCAGGGTTTTTTTCCAAAAATAATATTTTTAGTTTTTAGCTCAAAGAAGCATTTTACACTCTGTGTTCAAAGTTGTGAGAGTTTTATATCAAAACAGAGAGATTTCAATTTCTCCCTTGGTGGGAAATCCTAAAATATACGTTACCAAAATGGCAATGTATCATTGTTAGACTGATGGCTGAGAATGTTTTGCTCCCCGCTAAAGAATTTTGCAGACACATCGTATCTTAAAAGAGCATTTCAAGCTGCGTAGAATAAGAGATGTTTGCATGTGTACGATTTGGTGTTTGCCTCTGACAGTCTGTTACATATGTTACCATATAAAATTCAGAAAATGAAAAGTTAAAAGGCTGTGCTACAGAAAGAAGGCATTAAACTAACTATTTAAATCACGCATATAGTCTGCCTTCTGGATACCTAAGCTGCAGATAAAAGTTTTAAAGCAAAATTACGGCATCCTAATGTGTTATGTGCGTTACTTACATAAAACTACCCCTTAAAAGCGGTAACTGTGACCAATAGCATTTAATTTTACAGCTGATTTGGGAATTTTTAAAATGCTTTTAATCTAATTGTACTAACATACTTATTTGGCTTATAGAAAAAAAAAACAAAGTGTATTTATCTATCTTAAATGCATTGCCTTATATAAGCAATTAAACAACACTTCCCCAAGTTTTAAGGAGCCCAATTTGGTAGGTATTATTTACGTAAAAATTATATAAAATGTCCATATTTTGATAGTCTTGCTCATATAATAAAGAATCATAGATTTTGCATGTTAAACAACAAGATAGGAGTACTTG
The DNA here is from genome assembly GCA_964019695.1 of Loripinus fragilis. Taxonomy (NCBI): domain Eukaryota; kingdom Metazoa; phylum Mollusca; class Bivalvia; order Lucinida; family Lucinidae; genus Loripinus; species Loripinus fragilis. The sequence goes on from CAXHUL010000104.1 coordinate 40,707, forward strand.
TTACAGGTTGTGTTACAGGTTGTAACTTATGTTACCTAACATAATAAATTAGCAAGGCCATTGACTTGGTGTAAGAGATGATATTTCAAAGGGAAATGAATATTTTTTGCATGGTTTTTTATAAATCTCTGGGCTTTGGTGCTTTAATCTTAGGAAGCAATTCATTGCTCTATTATCAAGACCTTTTTTACAGATGTTATATATAAACTTTTTCAATATTTCCATATATGTATAATACTACGATATAGATAGAGGGGCGTGGAAAATAATAGTTTCTATTTTAACATGACAATTTAGTATTTGTTAAATTGGTTAAATGTTTTAAAATATCTTAACTAATCTTTATCCAAGTCGTATACAATATCTATCATTATATCTGCTTGTGTGGCAAAATAATTGCTCGTCTCATCTCATCACAACCAGTAGAGTAATCAGACAGAATTATAACTGTAGTCTAAGTAAGGGCCCTTTGGAATTCTGTAGACATACTTGTATTCTATATTAAAAATAATGTAAACAGTGGTCAAGAATAAATCAAAGGATGAGAAGATCCAATTAAAATCAAGTTTAGCTCATTTATTGCCCACAATTAGACATTTAAAAAACATCAAACAAAACCATCATGCAGACGACCTTAATAAAATAATAATAATAATAATAATAATAAAAATAATGATAATAATAATATTCTTTATTTCCTCCACATGTGAAGAGCATACAAATAAAGCACAATTACAAAAGCAAGATAGAAACATTGAACATATATACATCATATACATTATTGGTTTGGTTTTAATATTTTAAAACCTGTTTGTTTATATATCTATATTCAGATTTGAATCGTTTCATTCAAAATCAGGTCACCAACATCCATGCTGTATATGACAATAGACCACGTCAACACTGATGAAGTATTATTGTAATGGCATTCACCTATTTTTTCTTATTATTAATCTATATAATAAAAATAAACTCGACCAAACAAAGAAATCATGATCACCATGCGTGACATTTGGACTTCGAATCTTGAAAGGTAATTTAATAGTCATTTCTTTTCTCGGGACCGACAAATCACTTCAAAAAATTGAATTTTTCGGATAATCAAAATTCGAATAATAGGTAGTTTTATTGCAATAGATAATAGAGAAAAAAGTCAGGACTGTCCGTAGTCTTAGAATAACCCAGTAGTTTCGGATAATCGAAAACTTGGCTGGAAGGTTAAAAAAATTATTGTTCTTTACCACTCCCCACTTGTGAGAAAGTCGACCTTTCAACAAATTAGGTTGAATTCAGCCCAGCATGTTTGGATTAGCATAAAAGAAGAATGGGCAGACACTTTTGACCCCATTATAGGGCGCCTCTGAGTGGGGTACCCAAAAATAAGCTCTTGTATACACAATTTGTTTAAGTGTGCACAAATTTGGTTGAGTTCTACCCAGCAATTCAGAAAGAGACTGCAATTTAGCCAGAAAATGCACACTCTCTGAGGCCCATGCAAAGGGGATCCAAAAAGCAAAAAACAGTAATGCTCCTGCTCACCCACTTGTGCAAGTAAGTCACCAAACAAATTCGGTTGGATTCAGTATGACCGTTTGCGCAGTCAGTAACGTGTCTGGCAACAGATGTAAGTCTGAATCCAGGGGTCGCAAGATTGAATCCCAACCCGGTCCCGTACTTTCGTGGAGATTGATCATGAAATAATTTCTACGGTCATTCTCCTCCCTTCCGCTGAATCATTCAAGAAGGGTTGTTGTCAGTTACAAGTGAAAGTATGTGCACGAAGTACTGGTTAACTGCTTGTTAAAGCTTGCCCAGGAAAAAGTGTGGTTAGGTGAACTAACTGTCCTGCCATGACCATAGCTGTTGACTTGGGACGTAAAGCAACAAAACAAACAAACCGTTTGCAAGGTGAAAGTATTGCAGGCAAATGGGCAGACCGAAGGACACTTTTGACCTACATCCCACATCATTGGGGTATTGGAATTTTGCTGTTGCATACACCAGTTGCATACACCAGTTGCTCAACAAATTTGGTTGGATAATCTGTCCAGTTGTTTAGAAGATAGCATAACGAACAAAAACCTGATATACAGACGAAGGCAATCGCAATATCTCCAACACCTTTTTAAAAGAGAATGGATAAAAAAAATCAAATAAAAATAAGCCCAAATGATCAGCCTGATTATCCTGTAAATTCAGTAATTAACCTGCTTACATGTACCAAACTAACTAAGTGTTGTACTGCCATAAATGCTGCTGTAAATAATAATGATAATGGTAAAATTGTATAACCATAATGAACACAATTCAGTATTAAGCGTCTTTCATCAGCATTTAAAGAATGAAACAACTACAAATGGCTTTGTTTCTGAGAAACTAAATTATATGATGAAAAGTCTCATGCAAGTATAATTTATAAGCATAGAAATATGTTCTATTAACTCACATTGTCTGTTGTAGGATTTATTTTGTGCAGTTTATGCAGTATATATCCAAAATTAACACAGGATTTATCAAATAGTTAGAGCCTTGCAAACCATGAGGTTTATTTGAATCTTTTTCTGGTTTCCTGCAAAATAAAGAATTTCAGCTTTGGTCATTGAAATGAGAGAACCAGGTTAACACAGTTATATCACATTTCAAGGTCAGACTGAGTTCAGAATATAATGGTCCTATGCAAATCTAGGTTGGGATTATTTGGTATTAAATGGAACCAAATTATTTACTAGCAGTACCAAAAGATTCAATTTAATCCCAAATTATATGGATGTGTTGAATTGATGAAGACCCAGAAAATCTTAATAATCCCATTTAAAGTACCTACTGGGACTTTCTGGGATTAAATGGAATATTTATCCCAGAAAGTAACATAAAATCCCACTTATATTTTAAGCAGAATTATTTGAGACTTTCTGGGATTTTCCAGTTCCAGATAGTGACAGAAAATACCAATTGTTCCAACTTTTGGGATTTAATGGAATTCCATTAAATACCATGTAAAGTGAAGTACCACAAAATCCCAGGAAGTTCTATTCAAGCAGAATTGGAACTGGACTGAGACTTTCTAGAACATTCTAGAACATACCAATTATTTGGGATTATAACATTCTTCTCAGCCCTGATCTGGATCCTTACTGTTTGCAAAGGTTATCAACAGATGACAAAAGTCTTTGTTAACAGAACAGAACATATCTTTATTGACATAAAACTCAGGCCACTCATAGATAGCGTAAAGGCATAAGATACAAAAACAAAGCATATACATGATATACATAAAATACATGAGTACAAAGAGCATGAAAAAGGTGAAAATTAAAATGCGAGCAAAATCAACCCTGAAAGAGCCTTCTATAACTTACAGTAGGCAACATAATCGACTGTTGTTGCTTCATTAAGAAACAAAATAAGGCTTCACATTATTGATTATAGACAATTCGCATGATTTGACATATCATGTGAACTGTCTATAATCAGGTTATTACCATGAAATATTAAGCCAAGACATAGTAAGAAGTATATTATCGTACTGATTGACTCTTTTAGGGTTAGGCTGCACATGAAAATTTATTCATTATAATTTCTACAAAACTTGATAACTTTACAAGCTTCCTGGTATTTGCTAAAGGAAATAGTTCTTTGAATTTTATAATGTTAGGACTTTTGTAAAAATATGATCTTAAATATTTCTTTCTGTCAGATATAAAGTGATCACAAACAAAAAGATAGTGAAATTCGTCATTGATATCATATTTGCTACATAATGTGCATTTTCTGTCTTCTAAAGGTGTGTTTTCCCAGCGACCAGTTTCAACCGGAAGCCGATGATTACTTAACCTAAACTTTAACAATGAAGAACAGTGTTTCTTATTTAATTTGATTAGGTAATTTTCAAAATTTAAATCTTGCTTGAAAAGAGTATAATTCTTTCCTTTAGAGGATGAAGTTACTTTGTTATGCCACTCCTGAACATAAAGGTCTGATAGAGTTTTAGAGATTTGATTTTTGATTGATTTTGGGTTTTCAATGACTTCCTTGTTTAAAAGATCGGGACGCCCAACAGATATTAGAATATGTTTAATAAAATGGATCCATTTATGTTGATGGATGCCACCATCATATTCTCCTAGTAGAAGTAAGTATAACCATTTTGATAGTTTTGTTTGTTTACCATTCACAATATTCATCCAAAAGCTAATAATACGGGTTTTTATTCTAATGTCTACTGCCTTGCAACCTAGTTACCAAGGATAGTTAAAATGATATAATTCAAAATAACATAAGTTATCAAGCAGGATACAAAATGACAATCTAGCATAAAGCACATTTCTTTTATTCGCTTAATATTTTTGAGTTATGAATTATAACAATACAATAGAACCAGAAAGATCTTTATCTATTAACTTTTTTGTCGTCTGCTGACTTTTTTTTTTAAATTACTTTTTTCAATAAATTCTTTCAGGAACGCACTATTAGAGTGTCAATCCTTTTGGATCAAGATCAGGATCGACATTCTTCTCGTTCCAGATCTGGGTCCTTACTGTTTGCAAAGGTTATCAGCAGATGACAAAAGTCTTTGCTAACAAGGATAGTTAAAGTGATATAAGTTATCAAGCAGGATACAAAATGACAATCTTGCATGAAGTACATTTCTTTATTCGCTTAATATTCGAGTAATGAATTATAACTTAAGTTGTTATGTGAATTGCATGATGTTCACTATTAATGCACTCTATGTCTAAACTTAGTAAACATAATGTGCACTAGGGTGTAAGGTTTTTGTTTTTACACACCTGAAGGTGCCGTCTATGTCTGCTCCCAAAATGATACTCCCACAATATATACTCCCAAGCAAAAATCCTTTTAAAATGCAAAACTATTCATTTTAAGTACATGTTTGTAGTTTGTATATATATTTTTAGTGAATATTTTGTTCATTTCTCTTCTATCGATTTATTATTTTACCTATGACAATTCTTGCACCTTACAGTGTGGATCCTGATCAGCTGGCCTCTCAGAAGCTAGCTGATCTGGATCTACACTCATAGGAAATAGTCATAATCAGGCAGTATCCTAAATTTCTTCTGTGTTTTTGTCGAATTTAAAGTGCATAAAATTCGGAGAAAATTAACAAAAATAAAAATTAAAGAAATATGATGACCTGTAAATAATGTAAAATGGCCCATACCATGTTGTACCTGGGTATAACTTGTTTAGAAAACAGTATAGATCTGAATCAGCTGGCCTGAAACCAGCTGATCAGGATACATATTGTTTTCTACTTTGGTTATAAATGCATACTACTAAGTGGAACCCTGCAAGTTGGATAGATATACACTGCTGAAGTTTCTCTTTGCCTGCAATTGTTGTCTGCTGATAGCCTTTGCAAACAGTTTTAGAACCAGATCAGCACCGACAAAATGTCAGACCTGATCTGAATCCAAACTGTTTGACTCTCTGATAGTGATAATGAAGGAACTATATAGTAAATTAATTTAGAAAAGACAGCAGATGACAAAATACCTAAATAATTTCCAACAAGCAGAGTAAAATAGAAATGGATGCTTGTCGAGACAAATAGGGTTACTATGTTATAATAAATGCACTTGCATAAATATCAAATTAACCTTTGTCCTGCTGAACCTAGATATATCCCCTTTTTGGAAACTACTGATCATCAAACTTTTGTCATCTGCTGATAACATTCATGAACAGTTTGGAGTCAGATCAGGACCAACAGTATGTTTGGTCCTGATCTGGATCCATACAATTAGACACCTTGATTTTTTTTCCTGAAATTTCTTGAAAATATTTATTTTGAAAGGAGTCAGCAGACGACAACAAAATCACTAAGTATGTTGCATGTAAAGATTTATATAAAAAATTCAATGCAGTCTGATCAGGGACTATTTGTTTTGTTCTTTGAACAAAATAATTTATTCACTAAAAGGTTATTCCAGAAGACTATCTTAAAGGACCTTAATGATTTAACTCTTTCCTTATTAGCTGCTTCTCATCTGTATCTACACTGTTTGCTAAAGCTGGTATGTGATTGACAGTGTAAAACTGAAAATTCTGTGTTTATTGGGATTAAGACACCAGGTAATAGCCTCACCATGTGGTCAGAAGCCTGCTATTTGTTGCCAGGGTAACAAGAACACTTCAATTTAGATGAACAAATCCAGTCATGCCCACATTCATGTTTTGAGGTCTGCTGACCATTAAAACCAAAAAGATCTTTTTTAACTAGTTGAATTCTTTTTATGTCTTTTGCAAAAATTCTTTCAGGAACTCAATTAGAATGTCAAACATTTTGGATGCAGACCAGGAATGACTTTCAATTGGTTCTGATCTTGGTCCTAACTGTTTGCAAGGTTATCAGCAGACGACATTGTCTGTCTGATAAAATGTTATACACAGTAACAAGGGTCTTTCTACACATTTCTGTACAGTGACATAGGTCACTGTTCTACAATATAAAATGCAAGTTGTACCTTAAATTCAAATACAATACAATAGAACCAGAAAGATCTTTTTTCTATAAACTTTTTGTCGTCTGCAGACTTTTTTTTAAAAATAACTTTTTTCAATAAATTCTTTCAAAAAGACACAATTAGAGTGTCAGTCGGTTTGAATCAAGATAAGGATCAACATTCTTCTCGGCCCTGATCTGGGTCCTTACTATTTGCAAAGGTTATCAGCAGATGACAAAAGTCTTTGTTAACAGAACAGAACATATTTTATTGACATAAAACTCAGGCCACTCATAGATAGCGTAAAGGCATAAGATACAAAAACAAAGCATATACATGATATACATAAAATACATGAGTACAAAGAGCATGAAAAAAGTGAAAGTTAAAATGCGAGCAAAATCAACCCTGAAAGAGCCTTCTATAACTTACAGTAGGCAACATAATCGACTGTTGTTGCTTCATTAGGAAACAAAATAAGGCTTCACATTATTGATTATAGACAATTCGCATGATTTGACATATCATGTGAGTTGTCTATAATCAGGTAATTACCATGAAATATTAAGCCAAGACATAGTAAGAAGTATATTATCGTAATGATTGACTCTTTTAGGGTTAGGCTGCACATGAACATTTATTCATTATAATTCTACAAAACTTGATAACTTTACAAGCTTCCTGGTATTTGCTGAAGAAAATAGTTCTTTGAATTTTATAATGTTAGGACTTTTGTAAAAATATGATCTTAAATATTTCTTTCTGTCAGATATAAAGTGATCACAAACAAAAAGATAGTGAAATTTGTCAGCGATATCATGTTTGCTACATAATGTGCATTTTCTGTCTTCTAAAGGTGTGCTTTCCCAGCGACCAGTTTCAACCGGAAGCCGATGATTACTTTACCTAAACTTTAACAATGAAGAACAGTGTTTCCTATTTAATTTGATTAGGTAATTTTCAAAATTTAAATCTTGCTTGAAAAGAGTATAATTCTTTCCTTTAGAGGAAGAAGTTACTTTGTTATGCCACTCCTGAACATAAAGGTCTGATAGAGTTTTAGAGATTTGATTTTTGATTGATTTTGGGTTTTCAATGACTTCCTTGTTTAAAAGATCGGGACGCCCTACAGATAATAGAATATGTTTAATAAAATGGATCCATTTATGTTGATGGATGCCACCGTCATATTCTCCTAGTAGAAGTAAGTATAACCATTTTGATAGTTTTGTTTGTTTACCATTCACAATATTCATCCAAAAGCTAATAATACGGGTTTTTCTTCTAATGTCTACTGCCTTGTAACCTAGTTAACAAGGATAGTTAAAATGATATAATTCAAAATAACATAAGTTATCAAGCAGGATACAAAATGACAATCGAGCATGAAGCACATTTCTTTATTCGCTTAATATTTTCGAGTTATGAATTATAACAATACAATAGAACCAGAAAGATCTTTATCTATAAACTTTTTTGTCGTCTGCTGACTTTTTTTTTTTTTAAATTACTTTTTTCAATAAATTCTTTCAGGAAAGCACTATTAGAGTGTCAATCCTTTTGGATCAAGATCAGGATCGACATTCTTCTCGTTCCAGATCTGGGTCCTTACTGTTTGCAAAGGTTATCAGCAGATGACAAAAGTCTTTGCTAACAAGAATAGTTAAAGTGATATAAGTTATCAAGCAGGATACAAAATGACAATCTTGCATGAAGCACATTTCTTTATTCGCTTAATATTCGAGTAATGAATTATAACTTAAGTTGTTATGTGAATCGCATGATGTTCACTATTAATGCACTCTATGTCTAAACTTAGTAAACATAATGTGCACTAGGGTGTAAGGTTTTTGTTTTTACACACCTGAAGGTGCCGTCTATGTCTGCTCCCAAAATGATACTCCCACAATATATACTCCCAAGCAAAAATCCTTTTAAAATGCTAAACTATTCATTTTAAGTACATGTTTGTAGTTTGTATATATATTTTTAGTGAATATTTTGTTCATTTCTCTTCTATCGATTTATTATTTTACCTATGACAATTCTTGCACCTTACAGTGTGGATCCTGATCAGCTGGCCTCTCATAAGCTAGCTGATCTGGATATACACTCATAGGAAAAAGTCATAATCAGGCAGTATCCTAAATTTCTTCTGTGTTTTTGTCAAATTTTATGTGCATAAGGAGAAAATTAACAAAAATAAAAATTAAAGAAATATGATGACCTGTAAATAATGTAAAATGGCCCATACCATGCTGTACCTGGGTATAACTTGTTTTGAAAACAGTATAGATCTGAATCAGCTGGCCTGAAACCAGCTGATCAGGATACATATTGTTTTCTACTTTTGTTATAAATGCATACTACTAAGTGGAACCCTGCAAGTTGGTTAGATATACACTGCTGAAGTTTCTCTTTGCCTACAATTGTTGTCAGCTGATAACCTTTGCAAACAGTTTTAGAACCAGATCAGCACCGACAAAATGTCAGACCTGATCTGAATCCAAACTGTTTGACTCTCTGATAGTTATAATGAAGGAACTATATAGTAAATTAATTTAGAAAAGACAGCAGATGACAAAATACCTAAATAATTTCCAACAAGCAGAGTAAAATAGAAATGGATGCTTGTCGAGACAAATAGGGTTACCTTGTTATAATAAATGCACTTGCATAAATATCAAATCAACCTTTGTCCTGCTGAACCTAGATATATCCTGTTTTTTGGAAACAACTGATCATCAAACTTTTGTCATCTGCTGATAACATTCATGAACAGTTTGGAGTCAGATCAGGACCAACAGTATGTTTGGTCCTGATCTGGATCCATACAATTTGACACCTTGATTTTTTTTCCTGAAATTTCTTGAAAATATTTATTTTGAAAGGAGTCAGCAGATGACAACAAAATGACTAAGTATGTCGCATGTAAAGATTTATATAAAAAATTCAATGCAGTCTGATCAGGGACAATTTTTTTTGTTCTTTGAACAAAATAATTTATTCACTAAAAGGTAATTCCAGAAGACTATCTTAAAGGATCTTAATGATTTAACTCTTTCCTTATTAGCTGCTTCTCATCTGTATCTACACTGTTTGCTAAAGCTGGTATGTGATTGACAGTGTAAAACTGAAATTTTGGTGTTTATTGGGATAAGTCACCAGGTAATAGCCTCACCATGTGGTCAGAAGCCTGCTATTTGTTGCCAGGGTAACAAGAACACTTCAATTTAGATGAACAAATCCAGTCATGCCCACATTCATGTTTTGAGGTCTGCTGACCATTAAAACCAAAAAGATCTTTTTTAACTAGTTGAATACTTTTTATGTCTTTTGCAAAAATTCTTTCGGGAACTCAATTAGAATGTCAAACATTTTGGATGCAGACCAGGAATGACTTTCAATTGGTTCTGATCTTGGTCCTAACTGTTTGCAAGGTTATCAGCAGACGACATTGTCTGTCTGATAAAATGTTATACACAGTAACAAGGGTCTTTCTACACATTTCTGTACAGTGACATAGGTCACTGTTCTACAATATAAAATGCAAGTTGTACCTTAAATTCAAATACAATACAATAGAACCAGAAAGATCTTTTTTCTATAAACTCTTTGTCGTCTGCTGACTTTTTTTTTAAAATAACTTTTTTCAATAAATTCTTTCAGGAATACACTATTAGAGTGTCAGTCGGTTTGGATCAAGATAAGGATCAACATTCTTCTTGGCCCTGATCTGGGTCCTTACTGTTTGCAAAGGTTATCAGCAGATGACAAAAGTCTTTGTTAACAGAACAGAACATATCTTTATTGACATAAAACTCAGGCCACTCATAGATAGCGTAAAGGCATAAGATACAAAAACAAAGCATATACATGATATACATAAAATACATGAGTACAAAGAGCATGAAAAAGGTGAAAATTAAAATGCGAGCAAAATCAACCCTGAAAGAGCCTTCTATAACCAACAGTAGGCAACATAATCGACTGTTGTTGCTTCATTAAGAAACAAAATAAGGCTTCACATTATTAATTATAGACAATTCGCATGATATGACATATCATGTGAGTTGTCTATAATCAGGCCATTCCCATGAAATATTAAGCCAAGACATAGTAAGAAGTATATTATCGTAATGATTGACTCTTTTAGGGTTAAGCTGCACATGAAAATTTATTCATTATAATTTCTACAAAACTTGATAAGTTTACAAGCTTCCTGGTATTTGCTGAAGAAAATAGTTCTTCAAATTTTATAATGTTAGGACTTTTGTAAAAATATAAACTTAAATATTTCTTTCTGTCAGATATAAAGTGATCACAAACAAAAAGATAGTGAAATTCGTACCCGATATCATGTTTGCTACATAATGTGCATTTTCTGTCTTCTAAAGGTGTGTTTTCCCAGCGACCAGTTTCAACCGGAAGCCGATGATTACTTAACCTAAACTTTAACAATGAAGAACAGTGTTTCCTATTTAATTTGATTAGGTAATTTTCAAAATTTAAATCTTGCTTGAAAAGAGTATAATTCTTTCCTTTAGAGGATGAAGTTACTTTGTTATGCCACTCCTGAACATAAAGGTCTGATAGAGTTTTAGAGATTTGATTTTTGATTGATTTTGGGTTTTCAATGACTTCCTTGTTTTAAAGGGCGGGACGCCCAACAGATAATAGAATATGTTTAATAAAATGGATCCATTTATGTTGATGTATGCCACCGTCATATTCTCCTAGTAGAAGTAAGTATAACCATTTTGATAGTTTTGTTTGTTCACCATTCACAATATTCATCCAAAAGCTAATAATACGGGTTTTTATTCTAATGTCTACTGCCTTGCAACCTAGTTAACAAGGATAGTTAAAATGATATAATTCAAAATAACATAAGTTATCAAGCAGGATACAAAATGACAATCTAGCATGAAGCACATTTCTTTATTCGCTTAATATTTTTGCGGTATGTATTATAACAATACAATAGAATTAGAAAGATCTTTTTCTTTAAACTTTTTTGTCGTCTGCTGATTTTTTTTTTTTTGTAAAAATTACTTTTTTCAATAAATTCTTTCAGGAAAGCACTATTAGAGTGTCAATCCTTTTGGATCAAGATCAGGATCGACATTCTTCTCGTTCCAGATCTGGGTCCTTACTGTTTGCAAAGGTTATCAGCAGATGACAAAAGTCTTTGCTAACAAGGATAGTTGTAGTGATATAAGTTATCAAGCAGGATACAAAATGACAATCTTGCATGAAGCACATTTCTTTATTCGCTTAATATTCAAGTAATGAATCATAACTAAAGTTGTTATGTGAATTGCATGATGTTCACTATTAATGCACTCTATGTCTAAACTTAGTAAACATAATGTGCACTAGGGTGTAAGGTTTTTGTTTTTACACACCTGAAGGTGCCGTCTATGTCTGCTCCCAAAATGATACTCCCACAATATCTACTTCCAAGCAAAAATCCTTTTAAAATGCTAAACTATTCATTTTAAGTACATGTTTGTAGTTTGTATATATTTTTAGTGAATATTTTGTTCATTTCTCTTCTATCGATTTATTATTTTACCTATGACAATTCTTGTACCTTACAGTGTGGACCCTGATCAGCTGGCCTCTCAGAAGTTAGCTGATCTGGATCTACACTCGAGAATAGTCATAATTAGGCAGTATCCAAAATTTCTTCTGATGTGTTTTTGTCGAATTTTATGCGCATAAAATTTGGAGAAAATTAACAAAAATAAAAATTACAGAAATAATATGACTTGTAAATAATGTAAAATGGCCCATACCATGCTGTACCTGGGTAAAACTTGTTTTGAAAACAGTATAGATCTGAATCAGCTGGCCTGAAACCAGCTGATCAGGATACATATTGTTTTCTACTCTGCTTGTAAATGCATACTGCTAAGTGGAACCCTGCAAGTTGGTTAGATATACACTGCTGAAGTTTCTCTTTGCCTGCAATTGTTGTCTGCTGATAACCTTTGCAAACAGTTTTAGAACCAGATCAGGACCGACAAAATGCCAGACCTGATCTGAATCCAAACTGTTTGACTCTCTGATAGTGATAATGAAGGAACTATATAGTAAATTAATTTAGAAAAGACAGCAGATGACAAAATACCTAAATAATTTCCAACAAGCAGAGTAAAATAGAAATGGATGCTTGTCGAGATAAATAGGGTTACCATGTTATAATAAATGCACTTGCATAAATATCAAATTAACCTTTGTCCTGCTGAACCTAGATATATCCTGTTTTTGGAAACAACTGATCAGCTGATCAGGATCCACAGTTTTGCATTCAGTTTACGGTCTTGCCAAAATTTAGCTATATTTGCTCAGCAGTACAGGGTTAAACAATTTAAATTTGATAGTTTGTGTAGAATTGTTTTTTTTTGTGTGTGTGTACATATTCTTTATTTTGACGGCCTCATGGAAGATTAGTTGTACCACTAAATGTTGTCACCCTCTTAAAATAAAGACTTTACAGTTTACTTACTTACTTGCTTACTTACCAATATACTCCTGAAAGATCTATTCCATCATTACAATTGATTTCTCCAATTTTTTTTTTGATTTGATTTGATTCTTTATGCCCCAGTCAATAATTTTTCAGTTATGGCGGGATGGGTCTACCTAGATTGCACCAGTACTAATGCAAGGATTAAAGTGTCCAAATTAAATGATAGTGCTTCAATCATAACCCTTGATTGAAGTAACTCTAATGAATTTTTCAGGAATACCAGTCTGTCAAACCATTTTGGATCCAGATCAGACCCAGCAAAGTCATTTTGATGTTCCTGATCTGGTTACAACTAGTTTGCAAACTGTTACTAGCAGATAGAGGGTTAACATGATGACCATTGTCATATTTTTCTCTAATGAATTTTCAGGAATACCATCAGAGTGGCACACAGTTTGGATTCTGAGCAGGCCTACCGTTTTGACAGTCTTTATCCAGATCCAAACTGTTTTCAAATTGTCCCTAGCAGGTAAAAAGGTTAATACGATACATACTGGGGATCGGAGATTGCTGAAATGGGCATGGACATCCACCCGGTCTTGCAAGTTGCCATAGTAGACATCATGGGAATAGACATTTTGGCACAGTAGACATTTCAGGAACAAACATTTTGGGGGACATAATAGCACTAACCCATTTAATACATACTTCCACAAAGAATGGCTTGTAAATTTTGAATAATTCCTCCCCAGTCACAAATTGAATTTCCAATTGAATGCATCCATTTCCAGTTGGGATTATAATTACACTCAAATATTAAAAGTATGTAATGTTAGGAAACAGTGCAGAACCTGATCAGAGGTCACATTATGTCATATCTGATCTGGTTATGTACTGTTTGCCAATGTCCCATAAAATGATGGATAAACCCTTGTCCTGCTGAAACCGGATATGTCATCTTTAGAAAAGATAGTAAATCCAGAATCAGCTGGCTAAATCTAGTGAACACATCTGTGGACATGAGATCTAGATCTGACTGCTTTCAAGACAGCATAAGATTCCACTGGAAAACAGAAGTGAATGTGCCATATTCATATTTATGCAGCAGAACAAGGGTTAAGGCACTGATCAGCAGAGGACAACAAAAGCTTGTAAAACTATCCGGCATGCAAACATTCATGACCTGACCTCATGGTGTGCTGTCAATTGAAAATGCACATGCTAAGTTTAGTGTTCAGAAGGGCCTCTTGTCTTGACACACAAATGACAGACACACCATTCACATCTTGCAGACATATTTGAAGGCAATATTAAATGTATAGCTCAGTTTGAGCACTTAATAGCCAGGTGACTTAATATGTCCAATTCCAAATCCACTATTTGGCCTCCAGATGAAAGTGCTTATAAGAAAATAATTTTCAAATTGTTATTTCAAAACCAAATCCAGGAGTGCAGTGGTTAACCTATACCTGTGTACTATATGACTAAATTCCCAGTATGGCACCTGTCCTTGATTTGGCTGCAGGCAGTCTCTTATCAGTTAAGTCCATTATAGAAAATTGCTAATACACTTTAGGTATCCAGTTGAATGTGCTTAAAATCATATCAAAAAACAATTTTCTTGATGCTCAAAAGAGCCGTCTCAATGAGACGGTTCTTTTGAGCACCCAAAACAAATGTTCAAATGATTGAAAAATTGCATATGTTCTCACAATTTTGTCAATAAAAGTTCACTTATCTGGACTTATGTAAGACCAAACTCCATGTACATATAAACTCATCTATTTCAATATTTAAAAGTTATACAGCTTAAAATTATGCATTTTATTAAAACAGATGACATTTGATTATTTCTTCAGTCTTTTCTATTTAACCCTTAAAGCACCAATCACGACTGCAGCAGATGACAAATATGGCGACAACTTTCCTAATTTTTGAAAAAAATAAGGTATGATATTTCATGAGAATCGTCTGCCAGCAGACTATTCTTCATGAAACGTCGTGCCTTATTTGTTTTTTTATTCTTTGAAAAAGCAGCAAAATTTGCAATTGTCGTCTGCTGCAAATTGTATGTGGCACTTTATGAGTTAACTTTTTGCCTATTATTGTTGTCTGCTGATTACCTCTGCAAAATCTAGAGGCGGCCAATGGCCCCCTTTAAGTGGCCCCCTTTTGTATCAAATGGCCCCTTGCTAAAGGTAGAGTTGGCCATCATCAACATCATGCAAATGGGCAAATATTAGACAGTGTTTTTCCATCTGAAATCACATGAAAATGACCACTGAAAATTTAATGGATTTAACACTGAAGTCGGTCCTAATCTGGATCCAAAGTGTTTGATTATGGATGATTTGTTTCTTCAACCAGTCAATAATTTTTCAGTCATGTCGGGATGGGTCTTCTGTGTTGAACCAGTACCAATCAGTCTCAGGTTAAAGTGTCTTGTACCACTCCTGATTTCCTGCTGACATTGAAGCTGCCCATCACTGGCCATCATTCGACAAGCCAATCAGTTTGTCCAGCAGAACTTGTTCCTTATTTATCACATCCAGAAATCATGGGTTAGGGATTCAATATTGGAATAGAGTCCTAATGGCCAAGAAAGATGTTATATGTTCAACTCTTGCTGAGACCATGCTGAGTAGTTAAAATTTGGCTCAGTGAGTAACAAATCTGTACTCTTATCAAACATTAAAATGAAAGAGGTATAATTCCCTTGAATCACATCAGATATTGCTGTAAGTTGGTGACTGTGGTCAATGGACTCCTTAGAACTGGACTTTCTCTGAGACCAAACTATCTTATCTGTGAGATGCTGTTCACCCTGAAAAAATTATTGCACAAACCAATATGACATATTGTTATATAACTGGAGAGAATCCCATCTCCTGATTCGGTGCCATGATTAACCGAAATCAACAGATATCACCGAAATCAACAGAAAATCACCAAAATCACAAGATAAAAGTAAGAAATCACCTTTTTATTGTTTACTTAATTCAAAAATATGATAAGAATTAGTATAATATGCTTATTTCTAGTCTGTTTTTAAAAATATGTTGATAAAAAAAATCACTTTCAAATTGCTATAATGTGTTGCTATATTTTTTATTGAAATATTTATTTGCTGGCACATTAAAATATGAGCCTTTTGTAAACATATCAATTATTCTACTATCATTTATATCATATAAAGGCATAAAATTAACATTAAAATGGATATTTCCTTTTTTTCTGGTGATTTCGGCGAACCTTGAATTGGAAATTGAAATGTACATTTTTTTTCATATTTTAATCAAAGTAGAAATAAGCTTATTATTCAAATTGTTATCCAGCTGATCAGGATGCATATTGTTTTCTACTCTGCTTGTTAATGCATACTATTAAGTGGAACCCTGCAAGTTGGTTAGATATACACTGCTGAAGTTACTCTTTGCCTGAAATTGTTGTCTGCTGATAACCTTTGCAAACAGTTTAAGAACCAGATCAGGACTGACAAAATGTCAGACCTGATCTGGGTCCAAACTGTATGACTCTCTGATGGTGATCATGAAGGAACTATATAGTAAATTCATTTAGAAAAGACAGCAGATGACAAAATACCTAAACATTTGCCTGGTCCTGAAGTCAGCTGATCAGGATGTATATTGTTTTCTACTCTGCTTGTAAATGCATACAAATAAGTGGTATAATGCCTTCAATGTTGGCTCCCGGTACCGTTAGTTTAACAGGTAACAGGGTCCAGGGCGACAACGGTAAACATTGCGCTTACTGTACCCTGCAAGTTGGTTTGATATACACTGCTGAAGTTACTCTTTGCCTGCAATTGTTGTCTGCTGATAACCTTTGCAAACAGTTTTAGAGCCAGATCAGGACCGACAAAATGTCAGACCTGATCTGGGTCCAAACTGTATGACTCTCTGATGGTGATCATTAAGGAACTATATAGTAAATTCATTTAGAAGAGACAGCAGATGACAAAATACCTAAACATTTGCCTGGTCCTGAAGTCAGCTGATCAGGATGTATATTGTTTTCTACTCTGCTTGTAAATGCATACAAATAAGTGGTATAATGCCTTCAATGTTTGCTCCAGTACTGTTAGTTTAACAGATAACAGGGCCCAGGGCGACGGCGGTAAACATTGCGCTTACCGTACCCTGCAAGTTGGTTAGATATACACTGCTAAAGTTACTCTTTGCCTGCAATTGTTGTCTGCTGATAACCTTTGCAAACAGTTTAAGCCAGATCAGGACCGACAAAATGTCAGACCTGATCTGGATCCAAACTGTTTGACTCTCTGATGGTGATCTATATGGTAATCTATATAGTAAATTAATTTAGAAAAGACAGCAGATGACAAAATACCTAAACATTTTCCTGGTCCTGAAGCCAGCTGACCAGGATGTATATTGTTTTCTACTTTGCTTGCAAAGGCATACAAATAAGTGGTACCCTGCAAGTTGGTTAAATAAACACTGCTGAAGTTACTCTGCCTGCAATTGATGTCTGCTGATAACCTTTGCAAACAGTTTTGGAACCAAATCAGGACCAACAAAATATTGGGCCAGATCTAAATCCAAACTGTTTGACTCTCTGAGAACTATATAGTAAATTAATTTTAAAAAAGACAGCAGATGACAAAAATATCAAAAAATTTCCAGCAAGCAGAGTAAAATAGAAACGGATGCTTGTCAAGATAAATAGGGTTACTATATTATAATAAATGCACTTGTGTAAATATCAAATTAACCCTTGTCCTGCTGAACCTAGATATATCCTGTTTTTGGAAACACTAACAGTGTGGAAACTGATCAGCTGATCGGGATCCACAGTTTTGCATTCAGTTTACAGTCTTGCCAAAATTTAGCTATATTTGCTCAGCAGTACAGGGTTAAACAGTTTAATTTGATAGTTTGTGTAGAATTGTTGTTTTTTTGTTTTTGTTTTTTTTTATGTGTGTAAATATTATTTATTTTGAGGGCCTCATGCTACTAAATGTTGTCACCCTCTTTAAATAAAGACTTACTTACTTACTTATTTACTTACTTACTTACTTACTTACTTACTATCCAATTATGGCATTAAATTAATAATAAAATTGTGATTTCCTTTTTTTATCTGGTGATTTCGGTGAATTCACTGTGCACTGAATTTGAAAGTGAAATCATAACATTTTTTTCATTTCTTTTTAAAATCAAAGTAGAAATAAGCTTATTATACTAATTCTAGATTATATTATGACATTAAACTAACAATAAAATGGTAGTTTTTTCTTATTTTTATCTGGTGATTTCTTGGTGATTTCTGCTGATTTCGGTTAATCATCGGACCCTCCTGATTGGCTCAATTTGTCTTCATAAATCTCTGTCTACCTGAAAACCGGTCTAAACTGGCCTACAAGTTAATATTGCATGAAAACCAGCTCAAACTAGTTTCCAGAAGTTAATATTTTGACACTAATATCACCATCTGTAGAGCTAAAAATAGCATGATTAATATAAAACTAACATGTGCTGCATGAAATTGACATGATTTGCTGTTTCACATCCCAACAGGTAAATTAAAGACTTTCATGATCTTTTTGAAAACAGTTTTGTATTATCTTGTTTGTTAATTTATCTTTGTTTTGAAAAAACAAAAAGTATAAAAAAAAGTTTTATATTAATTAAATTTTACGTTCCACACTCAGAGAATTAGTATCCTTTTCAACATGCAAAATACTATGTTTAAATATCTTAATAACAGTTGATGAAACTTATGAGAAAGTCCTTAGGCTGAAGGTTGAACATAACTTAAACAACAAAACAAAAAGTAGAAAAGTTTCATTCTTAGTTGAAACGCCATACAACAAAACAGTTATTGACTTCAACTTCGGTAGACATAAGGATTATCTACCCTGTTTCATTCCCTTTAATTTGATATGCAACACAACTAATTCACACCGGGTAGGCGGCAACATCGAACGCAGAACACAATCGAGGAACTGCGATCAATACATGTATGTACAGCCGCTGTTATAAATAAGTCAGTTTATCTGGGTTTTTTTTATAATTTATAGCAGTATTTTAATAAAATTGGTTTCGCCTATCTATTCTGAAATGAATCGTGATTTGTTCTATGCAGGTGTTGTTTCTGATAAACAAGTAAAATGAACTTACAATCGGCCGATCGCAGACAATGGGTTCTTAGCTTTCTTTCATACGAGCTCCGTCACAAGAAAACCTTTTTTTCGATGTGTCTGGTGATGTCCAAACAGACCTTGGAAGGAGTACAACTACCCTGCCGTATATATTGTAGAACTGGCAGGCTCATCGTGTGGCCCGTTAGCTAAGTGGTCAGAGTATTTGCACGGTCTGTGATAGGTCCCGGGTTCGAGTCCCCATCTGGTCATACGCTTTTTCTTCACATGTGTCATCTACACACCCCCCCCCATGACCCGTCCTGAACTTGAACCCAGGACCCTCTCAGAATGTGGGTGTATGTTTACCACTGAACTGTCGGGCCACACAGTAGGCATGTGACATAGGGTTTGATCCTGAGCCTTCCAGGTCCGATTTGAGTTTATGGATCAATATAAAACAGAAAACATACTTATAAACCTTGGATATATATATATCGGACAAAAGCAAACAAAAAATTGCTCATTGATTGCCAAAAACATTGATTGCTATCGATAACCGATTGCCATTAATGAAGTTTTCGATTGCCTTAGTATCATTACCATCATCCTTTAAAACAGATACTGCGCTTTTCACTTATCAGATAGAAATTATTGAATACACACAGGATATCCACCAATAATTTAATTTTACCCTTCTGTTTCTGAAAGATCGAAATACGACAATGAATGCGAAAAAATATACATATTTTTCAGTTTTAAGTTGAAATAAGTAATGATCAGAAATAAAATGTTATTTTTCAGCCAACTCTCACACATTTTTTGGACAAATATAACACCAAGCACATTTCTTTGATCTTACCTAAAACTGATATCATGCTTACTTTTACTGAAACCTGAGCATTCCAATGAAAAAAATAAAATATTAAACTTACCCAAAATGGCGGCTGTAAAATGTAAATATTGATCACAGTTCCTCTGTTGTATTCTTGTTGCGCCTACCCAGTGTGTAATTTCAGAAAAGAAAAAAAACGATCTTTTGACCACACCCCAGGGGTCAAGGGTGTGTGTTGGCACAAAATATTAGCTAGCATGTTATTGTATGCTTCATTCCCTTAAATTTAATATGCAACATGACTATATTCTGAAAAAAATTGATTTTATATTTATAAGCCTATGACATAATGTGAGGTGATGCTACATACCAAATATCAAGGCTCTAAGCCTTGTAGTTTCAGACAAGAAGATTTTTTCAAGTTTTCCTTATAAAAGCCTATGTAAAATAGTAAATCATGTGACCACTGAGGCGGGAACATTTTTGGCCCCAGGAGTATAACTTGAACAAAGCTGGTAGAGGTCTACTAGGTTATACTTCATATCAAATATCAAGGCTCTATGGTTTGTGGTTTCATACAAGAAGATTTTTTCATGTTTTCCATAAGCCTGTGTAAAACATGTGGCCCCTTGGGACAGGACCATTTTTGGCCCCAGGGTCATAATTTGAACAAACTTGGTGGACCTGGATCATAATTTGAACAAACTTGGTAGAGGTCCACTAGTCTTGGTGATGCTACATACCAAATATCAAAGCTCTATGCCTTGTGGTTTTAGACAAGAATATTTTTTTATGTTTTCCCTATATAAGCCTATGTATCACATGTAACCCCAGGGACAGGCCCATTTATGACCCATGGGCATAATGGGCATAATTTGAACAATCTTAGTAGAGGTCACTTAGATGATGCACATGCCAAATATCAAATCTATATGGCTTGTGGTTTCAGACAAGAACATTTTTAAATTTTTCATCTTGAAAATCTATTTTTAGCCTGTGTTGACCAAAATCATTTGAACAATTATCAAAAAGGGCTATATAAAGATCATTCCTGCCAAGTTTGGCCAAAATCCAGCTAGTAGTTTAGGAAATGTCCTTTGATGCAAATGTTGACCACAGACGACGACTGACTTCCAACGATCACAATAGCTCATCAAGTGCCTTGAAGCAGGATTTCTGTGTAGTTTGGTGAAATACCACCAAGTGGTACAGAAGGAGACATTATTTAAAGGAAATTGTTGACGGACGACGGACATCCTATGATCACAATAGCTCACCTTGAGCCTATACAATTGACTAGTAGTACTTAGTACATACTAATTGGTGACTTGCAGTGCTCTGGAAGAATGTGGGTGGGGGATTTGTGTTAAACACATCTGTTTTACTTATTTAGATAATTGTACAGCTACCTAGATTCTGGGTCAGTCTCTCAATGTATTGCAGTAATCTCATCAGCGCAAAAATATTTACTGTTCATACTTAGGTCAAAATCTTACCTCATTTATCACCATTCAGCATGTTCAGCTGAGGGACCAAACTGCCTGCGGTGTCCCTCTTGTCAGTGAAGTATGTGTTCATCATAGAAGCCTCTACAGCCTCCTGGCTACTGATAGCCATACTAATCCTGCAATTCTGGAATGACTTGGACTGCTGGATGGCAGCTGTTGCATGTTGATGCTCTGAAGAACATTTAAATATAAACAAAGTCCTGCTGAGTCTGGATTTATCCTTTTTTTTCAAATACATGTACTGTCAATTAAGATCGGCTGGTGTCTGTGGAGCTATCCGAGCAAAATCCTTACTGTTTTTCAGTCTGAAAATATACAATGCCCTATATTAGGTCAGGGAAAACAGTGTTCAATCTAAAGCCTTTGACCCCTTGCTGAAAAGCTAGAGTGGGCCATCTATTACATTGTATGTGGATGGGGAAATATTGAGTTATATTATCACGTGAAATCAAATGAATATCACCCAGATTTCCAAGATTGAACAATGGAAAAGTATTATTAGGCCAAATATCCAGCTATGAAAATCTTAAATGGATCAGGGTGATTTCAAAAATAATGCATCCATTTCTATAATCAATGTTTATAGACTATCTAAAGCAGATTTATTGTTAAAATTAATTTTAAGATATGTAATTAATGTTTTTCTTGCATCATGCCAAGTTTCATTGCTTTAGAATTTTCCGTTCAAAAATTACATCGAAAAATGTCATCCAAATTGTCACAAGGGTAACACTTTTTTGTGACATTTTTTCCCTTACCTTCAATTCAACTGTAAATTGTATTAAACACTATTCATGTATAGTCAAATGGTGAATTGCAGTTGAAATATAGCATAAAAGCTGTAGGAGAACAATCTTTTCATCTTTTTTAAACCAGATAAATCAGAAATTTGTAACCTTTTATAAACACACCCTTTCAAATTTTTATCATACAGAATTTTATATGATTGGAGTAAAGTGAATTGCCTCATAAAATATACAAAGTTTTATTCAAAAGGAATGCTGTTTTAATGACTAGCTGTCTTTAAGCTTTCTAAAGGAACCAACTTGCCTATAAAACAACAAGTATGATTTTATGTAGCCAGTACTGAATAAAACCACCCAGATATGTCACAAGTGTAACATTTAAGGTTTCAACCATCAGCATTTCAATTTGTTTTGCATTTCATAGCTTTTTTGCTGTTTTTCTGGTCAAGGGAGCCCCCAAAAAACATTATGAGGAATTGTGGTGAAATCCTTAAGCTGCTGACTTTGTGGCATGATTTTAACTGATGTCACAAGTGTAACACATTTTAGGAATATGTGATAAATGCATATACATGGCAAATCTTAAATGAAATATATCTTATTTGGTCTTTTTAACAATTCTTGAATGCATAAATATAATTTAAACACAACAAAAAGTCAACAACTTCACCAAATGTGTAGTCAATACTAGTTACGGTCCAGCAGGAATGATACTTCCTCAAGCCCATATATACTAGTTTCATTATGAAGCTGGCCATCCTTGAGCTACATTCTGGGATAGGAATCATGCTAAATTCAACACTGAAGAAATCAGACAATCTTAAACCAGACTATAACTTGATTTAGACAGGTAGACTTTAAAATGTGATTTGTGTCACAAGTGTAACATATATTATGGATTGAATTCATCTCACTTTTTCCTGTGTTTGGTCAAAGGATGATCTATTCAACAATTAATTTGATATATTTTGGTATTTAGGGTAGTTATTCACTCTTTCGATACAAAGAAAACACAAAACGGTGTAAACAAAAAGGATAAAATTATGCACTCACAAGGAGGGAAAGGTATTTTTTCACAATTCAAAAAATATTTACAGGAATTTATTGAAGAAAACCAAAAAAGATGCTAAGTTGTACATACTATTGTAGGTTACATAAAGTATAAGAGATAAGAAAAGACAAAAGGGTCATAATCAGTTCCTTTGTAATGTCACAAGTGTAACACAATTATTTCTTTCTATTTAAGCCAAAAATGGTATCAATCAAATCATTCAATTGATAATTTATCCCACAATGAGTGCTGTCAACTGTTTTCTGATCATTAACATTTTATAACTCCTTACTATGCTTAATAAACAAATCTGAATAGTTCATTTTTTAAAGTCTTGTGCTAAAAAAAGGGAATTGATTTATGTTTTGATACATTTTAATCAATTTCCATGAAGCCAATTCACTTCATCCTATATAAAATCTATAAGAGATAAAAAATTCAAAGGAGAAACTCCCTCTTCTGATTTTGTCACAAGTGTAACACATTCCATTACCAACATATGTTATTGTGTTTAATATGTTTTATATCCTATATATTCAAATGAAATTTGTTCTATGTTTTTCATATACCCTACTTGTTATCTAAGAACAATTTTTAACAAAAATCATGCTTATTATTTAAATTAGAAAAACTTTTTCCTCTACACAGTGAAAATCCAGGGGTGTATTTTCACATAAAATTTTATTACAAGTGCAAATTTTGAGCGAAAGATTAAATTTTACTTTGAAAATGTGTATACATAACTACTTCATCAGTTCATGAAAGAATATTTACAATTCTACATTATACCCTGTGTTGTTTATAATCAAGCTAAGTGTAGCTTATAGAATTGTAAAAAAATAAGGAAAAATGATTAAAGTATTAAATTTAAAGCATTGTCCTAAATTTTATTCTTAAACCAGTATTTGTTTCTGAAATTTTGATGTTCCCTGGTTAAGAGGATGTAAAAAAGATAATGATAGAGCAATTTTGAAATTTGACCCCCAATGTCACACTTCGGATGCATTTTTTTTTTAAATCACCCATCAGCGGTTTCAATTGGATCAAATATTTTATTTTATTCAAATTAATTTGTACATGTATGGTATATACAGCTTGAAACAATAAGATAAGGAAAAAAACACTAGAATTCCGAGAATCTGATGTGTCGCCTGGCCAAACAGAAGTCAATCAAGGCAAATTTGTCGAATTTATATTCCGGGCGAAGGGTTACTTTAGAGAAACTTATAAATGACAAAATATAAATCGTCAAAAACGCAAGAAACGCTCTCTCGGGGAAACACTGCTGATATGGGTATAGGGAATAAGCGATTGTCCCTCCTCCCCCCCCTGTAAAATGTTGGACCCCTCCCAGTGGCGTAGCTTCCTTTAGGCCATGTAGGCCGCGGCCTACACTTTTTCAGAAGGTAAAAAAGATATAAACGCCAAAAATGCAATAGAATGGAGGGGGGAGGGGGTAGGGGGTGAGTAAATCAGAAAGATATTCCAAATTATCCTGATATCAGACGTCACCCATTACCCACTGTAGAAGAACGGTTGTTTGCGTTCCAGGACGAGCTGTCACGTGATGTTGCTAGCCTACCCAATAGGAAATGAACCATCGCACGAAGCTTTGCAACCTGTATAATTGCATTTTCACCATAATTGGAGTCCTTTTGACCATGCCACCGACGTCCGCAACATGCCAAATGTAGCATGAAAAGAATTAAAAACTACTTGCGCTCAACAATGATGTCTGCCAGGCTGTCCTTCGTAGCGATGATCTACAGACACTTGATGTTGACAGGGTGATTAACATGTTTGCGTCAGACAAATTTAATGCAGAAAATTAGTTTTTTTTCTAAGTTGGCTTGTGATTAATAGTTTTGTTGCTACCTGCATTTAGATATTGAAACTTGATGTCGCTTGTTTTTCAACATACATGTACAGTACATTGTATCTTTTATTTGGGATGATCATTACAATGTCACATGTCTTCTTGCTATATAACCATGTAGGCTCCTATAAGCCTTCTAACCCTTAAAGCACCAGCCAAAAACTGCAAATGAAAGACGCGTCTGCCTAGGTCCTCTGTTGCATATATTTGCTAATATTATTGACTAATGTCAGTATTGAGGCAAACAGTGTAGACCCAGATCTGGATCTCTCACTGTTTGTCAAAGACGCTTGTAAAACAATTCAGCAGATGAGAAAGCGGACTACTTTTGTAGTGATTGGCCATTTAATGGTTAAAAGAGTATGATACCTGTCCCTGACTCCCAGGTTGATGATTTTGTTTTTGCATTTCAGCACCGTAAGTTGATCAAACTTGATAAGCATATTAGGCCATACGGGCGATGATGGTGATAACTACCTGTAATTTCTAACAATCGCATGAACGCATTTATAAGTGCGAAATAATCGCGAAATCCATATTTGGACAGTCTAGGACTGAAATTTTTTCTGGGCGAGCAAGCCCCCAGACCCCCCTACCATTAGGCCTACACATTAATTGAAGCCAAGCTACGCCCCTGCCTCCCCTTGGAAAAAATGATAGACCCCCTCTGGATCCTTGGAAAATTACAATTTTCTTTAAAATAAACCATTGGACTTCTGTAAAATAAGTTGAGGACTAAACAAGAAATGTCACAAACACGTGACGAATGCCCCCAAAGGAATTGGTCTAGCATAAGACACATTTGAGGAAAGTAAGCTGTAATATAGGAGATATGCTCCAAACAGGAAAAACCTAGAAATGAGGCCAGAAGTCAATGTCAAGGTCAAAGTGACCCAAAATGGTATGCACCACTCTGCCATCCCAAGAGGAATCATCACCCTAAATTTGGGATTCCTACATCAAATAATATAGGAGATATGCACCAGACTCAATGCAGTTTCTAAAAACTAGGTCAGAGGTCAAGTTCAAAGTCACAGTGACCCGATTATGGTACACGGCACTTCGTCATCTCAAGATGCATCCACTTACCAAATTTGAGATTCCTTACCCAAATAATATAAGAGATATGTTCCAGACACGATTATTCTAAAAACTAGGTTAGGTCAAGGTCACAGTGACCCAAAAATGGTAAACAATACTCCACCATCCCAAGATGCATCCACATCCTAGGATTTAGGCTCCGGCCGCAATAATTCTTAAAACTAGGTCAGAGGTCAAGGTCACAGTGACCCGAAAATGATATGTGACACTCTGTCATCCCAAGATACATTTACACACCAAATCTGGAATTCCTATCTCTAAGAATATAGGAGATATGCACCAGACTCATTGCAGTTTCTAGAAACTAGGTCAGAGGTCAAGTTCAATGTCACAGTGACCCAATTAAGGTACGGGACACTTTGTCATCCCAAGATGCATCCTCACACCAAATTTGAGATTCCTGCCTCAAATAATGTAAGGGATATGCTCTGGACATGATTATTCTAAAAACTAGGTCAGAGGTCAAGGTCACAGTGACCCGAAAATGGTATGCGACACTCCGCCATCCCAAGATGTATCCACATTCCAAATTTGGAATCCCTACCTCAAAGAATCTAGGAGATATGCACCGGACACGAAGCGGGACGGACGGACGGACGGACACACGGACGGACTGTGCAATTACTATATGCCTCCCAAAGTTCCTTCGGGGGCATAAAAAATCCAAAGAAAAACGTTGTCTAAGATTTTTTATCTTTTTATGACAGATAAACCTGGACGCCCCACCTGACGAAAATTCCTGGATCCCCGCATGTAGGCCTATTGATACAAATCTTGAGATTATGCTCGAATTCCTTATAACAATAGCTGGGAACTTTTCTTGAAAAGGATAGCTTTTATGACAGGCTGCATATTGTACCAAAGGCATTGAGTGTTCTACTGTTGTTAAAGCTCCTAATACATTAGAGATCACATCTAAATGATCGCAAACCGATAGCCGTTCACCCCACCCACATCCAAGTTTTTCAATAATTTGTGAATAATCGGTGAAATTATAATTAAATTAATCGTGGTGGGACAAAAGACAATGTTTTTCCTTCGAATTAAGCGCAGACTGGTGAAAAAATCAGAGAATTTGAATGAATGCAGCACGTTTTTCATCATTTTCCTGTTACCCGTAATGTTAAAATTCACTGTCGAATTCATCTCGGTACATTTGTTTATACCGGGCCGCGTAGCGCAGTCGGTAACGTGTCTGGCTACAGATGCGTGTCTGACTGCAGATCCAGGGGTCGCGAGTTCTATCCCGGCCCGGTTCCATACTTTTGTGGAGATTGATCATGAAATAACTTCTACGGTCATTCTCCTCCCTTCCGCTGATTCATTCAAGAAGGGTTGTTGTCAGTTACAAGCGAAAGTATGTGCACAAATTACTGGTTAACCGCTTGTTCAAGTCTGCCCAGGAAAAAGTGTGGTTAGGTGAACTGACCGTCCCGCAATGACCATAGCTGTTGACTTGGGACGTAAAGCAACAAAACCAACCAATTAACATTTGTTTATGTGCCGCTAAGGCTGTGACGTCACGGCGGTCCCGAGAATGCAGCATCATTTCTTCTGGTTGTGAGGTTTTATCGACTAGTGGTAGGAATCGGCTGGATTTTTATAATTGATCATTGAAAATAACAAGTGACCAATGATCAATCATTAATCGACTAAAATAAAATACATATATGGTACATATCATGCCAGGTATGTCTAAGATGCCTTACGGGGTCAAGTTGATTGACCAGACATGTTAGGTGTTCAGAGTGTGTACCAAAAAATTAATTTTCTCAACCAAAACATATGTTGTGGGTACTCAAAAGAACCATCTCAATAAGACGGTTCTTTTGAGCACCCAAAACATATGTTCAAACTGATGGATTAGTATATATTTACAATTTTACACTCAAAACTTTTGTTTATCTAAACCTATGTACATTATTTGAACCATATGCTGTTCATACCAGAAACTGAAAATGCAGAAAAGGGTCATATTAAATAAATACACCAAGCTAAAAATTGAAGGCCAATGAAGCAGAAGGTCTATACTGAGTAAT
Source organism: Loripinus fragilis (assembly GCA_964019695.1). Lineage (NCBI taxonomy): Eukaryota > Metazoa > Mollusca > Bivalvia > Lucinida > Lucinidae > Loripinus > Loripinus fragilis. The sequence continues at coordinate 68,932 of CAXHUL010000104.1, forward strand.
CGATTATTGAAAAACTACCGATCAATTAATCAGTTCACTGAAAATGACCAATGATCGATGAGCTCGATAAATCGGCCTACCACTACTATCGACTGTACATATACATCTACATCGATACATTGTACTGTCACAATTGACTTTAACACAACAGGCTCGGTCCCCAGTTCTATCTGTTCTGCCAATGGTTTGTGTGTACCGGCTTAAAAATTGTTGTTTAAAAATGTGACAGTGCAAAAGTTTATGTAAGCTGTTATTGTTATTAACAGCCCTTTGACTGTATTGTCTCGCAAGTAGTCAACTCTTTCACTCAACTCAACACAAATTTATTTGCAAATCACAGTTAATCACTGGTTATTTTCTGTCTACAGAGGCAGGGCCAGGGGGTGGGGAACTTGTCAGCTTGTAGGCAAAATGAAAGTAGCTAAAAACTAATTGGCAAGGCAAAATCAATTTACCTTTCATCAGCTAGTTGTCAAAGTGAGCACATTCCAGTAATACTTTTCTTGTAAATCTCACTATACCTCTGTAACTAGCAGAAAATAGAATGTCATCAATCTGCCATCTTAGTTTTTTTAACTACCCAATCCGTACTCTATCTTCCTGTACACTCCCCAGGAGTTTGGTGCATTGCTATAGGCGCGACCCCCGTCATGGACCCTTGGATGCATGAAAGACACTGTAACCGGAATTGGTACATCAATTAAGATCTGTGAAATTGGTCTGCTTTAGACCAGGATCTTTCTATAGGATACACACAGGGTTGTAGAAAAGACCCAAATTTCTTGATGCCCAACCCATTCTATGATTCCTAAACAATCAATGAAGGCCGTGATCAGATGCTGCATTCTGCTGCATCTGATCCTGGTCTGCACTGTCTGTCAATGTACTACATATTAACCAGTTTATAAGATTGCAGTTATATATGACAGGTACTGCAATGGCCGTTATTAATATTATAGTGTTTCCAGGTTATAAGTGACCCCCGTTTTTCTTTTTTTAAACAGCTTTAAATTGAACTTAGAAGAATGGCACTTAGCATGTGGATTTAAATGCACACCGCGTAACTAAAACTTACTTTTGGGAGACGCCCTTATTTGTAACTGAAGCCCTAGTCCCCTGTAGAAAAGAATAACTTAGTTGTTTTTCCCTGTGAATATACCTATGTGTACCCCAATAGATACACGTGGTATATTTGCATTGCTACGATGATATGTACTAGCCTACAGGACTATCTATATCTGATAATTCAACGAAAATATATTCCGCAAACCTCACTCGTCATCATTTTGTACACACACACGCACGCACACACGCAATCTTAAAAGTCTATAGGGGTCCTAGACCGTGCCGTATTGAAAGCAGGCAAATATAAAGCTTAAGCATGAAACATGCATGTACATGTAGCACCTTCCATTTCAATTAATTTACTCTTTTTGCCTACGAGGTAATTTGTAATGATTTTGTCTTCTGCTGATATTTTTTTCAAAATCAGTTTGTTTCTTGCTGTTGCTTTTTTTCTAAAATGATCTTTCGGGAATATCAGTAGAGTGCCAAGCAGTTTGGATCCAGATTATGCCAGACGTTCTGTCGGGCCTGATCTGGGTCCAAATTGTTTGCAAACGTTATCAGCAGACGACACTAGTAAGTAAAGGGTTTATAACGACAATTCAAGTTTAGAGAGTAGAGTGCCAAGCAGTTTGGATCCAGATTATGCCAGACGATCTGTCGGGCCTGATCTGGGTCCAAATTGTTTGCAAACGTTATCAGCAGACGACACTAGTAAGTAAAGGGTTTATGACGACAATTCAAGTTTAGAGAGTAGAGTGCCAAGCAGTTTGGATCCAGATCATGCCGGACGTTCTGTCGGGCCTGATCTGGGTCCAAATTGTTTGCAAACGTTATCAGCAGACGACACTAGTAAGTAAAGGGTTTATGACAACAATTCAAGTTTAGAGAGTTGACGAGAAATAGCGAATTAGGGATAAACATGAAACTTAAAGAGTATCAAATGTTTGCCTGCTAAAGCTTTTTCGCTGATAACTTTGTCAACAGCCGAAGGCAAGTTCAGGTTAAAATGTTGGGCATTATCTGGATCCATACTGTTTGATAACCTACTTGTATTCCTGATAGATATCTTTTTAGGAAACAATGATCTCAAAAGAAAATTCAGCCATTATTTAAGGTTAAGACATACTGTTACTTGCATCTTTTTTTAACACATGCCATTTCGATGCATCGCCTTTAGATGTACAGTGAAGTTTATGAGTCAGTATAAGCAGTGAATCATAGCTTAATGCACGAAGATTGGGCCAGTTAAGCAATTTTAGCGTGAAGTTGCGATTGTTTTTAACAGTTTAAACACGTGTTTTGGGTGCTCAAAAAGAACCATATCATCGAGACAGTTGTTTTGAGTACACACAGCATATTTTTTGGTTGAGAAATAGGAAAAATAATTCTCTGTTACACACTCTTATCTGTGGGACTGACGAATTACCTCCACTGACCTGTATAAGCCATGCTTTATTTATATCGCTAGGTTCACTTGGGGACTAATTCAAAGAAGAGCAGCAAGAACACACCAAAATTTCATCTAATCCCAGCCAACACAAAAACTCATATTTATGTGGAAAAAATAAATTCAATTACGCGGTATATATCTAAGTTCATTTCTCTAATTAATTTTTCAATTAAAATTACCATTAAAGAATAATTAGCAAATAATGGGGGTCACTTTTGTCCTGGAAACACTTTAGTGCTTTTATCTGCTGTTAGAACTGTTTCAACCCATAAGATGCATCCTAACATGACTGATAAATGGTTGACTGGGATGTAATGAATCGTGCTAAACAAATAATATCAGTGCTACCTGAACAATATTTTTTGGGCCGTTAGGTGGTGCAAACTTGGTAGTGATCACCGCTGATGCAGTGCATGGCGGACGAGGGGGGGGGGGGCGGACAAGGGTTGGGTGGGGGAGGGGTCATCGAGAGAATTGTTTTATGGCCTTTAATTACTGTAAAAACTTAAATAATATGAGCTCTAAATGTATAACTGATCTCAATCATTAATAAAACTGATAATCACTCTTTGGTGAAAACCCCGCAGGGTTTTTCTCCCATTTCATTTTGTGGGGGAAAAACCCCGCGGGGGTTTTCCCCTGCGGGTTTTTTTTTATTTGGCTTGAAAGGCTTCAAATGATGAGAAAAACTTCAATTCAGCTTCTATATTGTTTTGTAAAGCAATACAATTAAAAACAAACCTTTTTATTTTTTCAAAAAACCCTGCGGGGTTTTTCCCCCACAATCTGAAATGGGAGAAAAACCCCGCGGGGGAAATTAAAGGTTGGAATTAAGCCTTACCAATCATTTTCTGAAATAATTACAATCAAACAAACTTATTTCTTGAACTTATTTTGATATTTATTTTTTTGAAAAAACCCTGCGGGTTTTTTCCCCCATTTGAAAATGTGGGGGAAAAACCCCGCGCAGGGTTTTAAAAACCCCGCGGGGTTTTAAAAACCCCATGGGGTTTTTGGAAAACCCCGCGGTGTTTTTGACTTTGACCATTTTTTTCATTATGATGGCATATATTTTTTTAGTCATAATTATATATGTTTTGCTCCCTTATGTCTGTATTTTTGTATTTTAGTGGTTTTGAGTCTTTTGCACCACTAGAAAGATGATGTGATTTTGCCAAATTCTGGTGTGGCAAAAAAAAACTGGTGGCTGTTATTTACCATGACAAAATCCCCTGGAGCAAACGGATATTAAGAAAGCGAGCAACCGGCTTGGCTGCCACATCCTGTTATTATAATATTTACTGCAATCTGTCAAACCTGCACATTGCAATTTATAACAACAGCTTTCCTGCTCTGTACACGTGTGCACTGACCTTAAGTGCAAAGACAGGAACCCCGAGCTAGTATAAGGATGGACTTTATTACATCCAACAATATTAGTTGCAGGCACAGCCCTATTGGGAATAAAACTCCCAAATATCAAAAGTAAAATATAACAAAATAATGGCCTGCTATATACTTATAGCAGTCCTCCTTATCTGAACACCAACAGAGGTCAAATAAGGAAATTATCTACCGGAAACTCATCTACCGGAATAAAAGTCGCAGAAATCGAAGTGCAATAGCACCTCATTAAGCAAAGCCCCATCCTTTCCATGAACAGATTTTTATAATGCAAAGGTCTAAGTCAATAGGAAAAGGATGGTAAAGGGACGTGACAGTATACTGTTCAACTTACTAGTTCTGTCTACACTTATGAATTTATAGTTATTATGTCGTACTTGTAATACCGTATTGCATCACAGCATCACCACAATACTCGGTTACTGATACTATTCACTAATACATGCATACACTGTGAGGCTTATTAGACAATATTCAATTTCAGTACTCTTGATTATATTAAATTGCAAAATGAGTTCAACAGCAAGGAGTCATGTTGAAGGCATAGTAATGGTATTCTGCAGTACCTGTTGGTTACTTAGCGTTTGTGGAGAAATCTAGTGTAACCATGGTGGTATTTTGGCAGCTTTTTGGGTAAAAGCATCGAGTGCTTAAGTGATTTTGTATTTCAAGAGCATGAATTTTTGTCAGTTTTGGCCATCGTTGAGTAGATTACGGGCCATATATTGTCTGTGTGCTGCCTATGATGTTGTAACATATTCACATTTGCCATTATACCCGTAGCATCTCTGTGTTTTTTTTGGTCTGATTTCTTCTTAATTAAGTCGATTCTTACTGACCTGTATCAGATGACATGGAGAATTCGCATTCAGTATGCGATATATATTAGGAAACGGGATAGAATTATAGCCAGTGATGTTTAATATCGAGCTATTCGCAGCATGATACTTAATTTCAGGTTCCGCATGAAGTTAAGCCTGAACATATGCTTGAAGATATACCTGGAGATCTTAAATGTTGAAAGTAAACTGTTGAGATATAACATGAGGCTCTACGCCTGATATACTACACAGAATCGATCAACTTAGTTATATGGAGCTCTGGTGTTTATGGAAACCACTGCCGTTCCTATGGTGATACAAGAAAACCATTAGTACTAAAGTGGTACTAGTGTAAAATACAGTGCAGCAAACAAGAAGTTAAGTTAATAATTCTTAATTATCTTTTAATAGAGAAACCAGCCTACTAACTTTCAGCAAGGTTCTTTGACTTTCTTTTGGAAGCCATCAAAACTTTGTTCAAGCCAGACCAGCAAGAATACAGATGATGCCATAGACATTACATGTATTTTTTTCTTTCAATTTTTTTAATGTATATTTTTTAGTTAAACCTTGTTGTGTGCTTAATTCCCCAGTTGTTTGTGATCAGCGTTAGTACGTTGTGGTTTGCACTTGCCTGGGGCTCATCCATTTTTGACAATGGTGTCAGAAGTGTGAGTACGCCTCATGGAAAGCGACTACATTTTGCGATGATGACATGCAACTGAGGGTTAAGTGTATTGATTTTTGAACTTGTGTGATATGAGACAATACTTTATTATTTGGTATCAATTATTGTGTTGTAATCCACAGGATTGGCGGAACCATGACAAGTTTTTAAGCTTGTGAAGTATTTTGACTACCACCAAGACAAGATCACCTGGGAGAGAAGCGAGCAGCAAATAAGGTCAGAACAGTTTGTATATTTATTTAAGACCTTTAGCTATGATTGCCCCGTCGATGTGAATTTGTTAACTCTGCATTATTTGGGACTGATGTTGTGGTATAGTGTAAATCATTTGTTAATGATATAGGTAACGATGTGTGATTTATGTGGTTGAAGTTTAAGTGGTCATTTCTATGCATTTTAGAGTCCTCTCTTTAGGTTAAGGTTCAGAATGGGGATATCTTTGGGGATTGCTAAAATTTCAAATATTTTTTGAGGTGCTGGATATTTCTGATATTTATTTTTGGTAAACAGTAAATTCTGGGTCTAGGCCTACGTATAAAAAAAACGATTGTATCCCCCTGGGACAAATGCATGTTAACATTATCTAACCACTGGCAAGTGTAACATCCTTTTATGATGAACGAGGGTTTGCTGAGCATCATTTCAACCGGTTGTGGCCAGTTAGTGAAAATGCTCATGGCTATTGAACTGCGTCGTTTATTAAATTAAGTATTGCATACTTATTTATATAGCATTGTCCAGACACTGGTATGCAAAATGCTCTTGAGGCTCTGTCGAGCATCATTTTGATCTGATGAGGTCTTTTTAGTGAAAATGCTCATAACTCTTGAATAGCACCATATATTTTGATCAAATTTTGTATACTAACACATCTGTTGAAATTGGCATGGGAACGAAAAAGGTATGTCACGCCTTGAATCCAACCACTGTGCGTCAGGCTTTTGAATTGCAAGAAAATGTCCTAGACCACTCGGCCAACACATATTGTATATATACTAGAGCAATTTACCTTTATCTACCTTACGTTGCACAAGTCTTGGGTCTGTACTATACTGCACGACCCTTGGGTCTGCACTATAACTATGATGTGAGCATCGCTCGAGCCTAGGGTATATACCATAATCGTGCACGACCCGTGGGTCTGTACTATAATCACTACGTGTGTATGTCCATCCGTCCGTTCGTCCGTCCGTGGTCATTTAGTAAAAATGTCCCTCACAGGTCGTGCACATTACTGTCAGTTGATTCTAATTTGAGCCCCGGCATGAGATTTCCAACAATGTGACATTTTGACAAGTGTAGATCCAGACGAGCCTCTGCAGCCTATCTGTTAAACTTAGAAACTCCAGATGGTGTTCAGTTAGTAGCTTAACAATCATAGAATATTCAAGCGACTAGCAAAGGCTCCGATCAGACTGCGCGTAAGCGCAGGCTGATCTGAGGTTTTGCTGGTCGCTCATATCACATTGTTGGAAATCTCATGCACTGGCTCATTTTATTTTTCATACTTATTTTAATGGTAAAAGCTGCCTTCCTAGACAAAATTTGTTTTAGCTGACTCAAAACAAAATGCCATCAAGGCAGGTTAAATTGTTTTATCTAGTCGTTCTTTAAATTTACTTCTTAGAATATTTCGCAAGTCAGCACATTTTTCAGCAAAAACTTCCATGCGTCTGGCTCTTTACGGTTACGATTTCGCGCCAGAAACATGGCGTAAGTGGTATCCTTTGCGTCTGGGTTAACTTGAACAAGGACCTCGGACAGTCTTAATGAAGGATTGCCCATTAAAATGACCAGAGAAAAGTTTCAAAGAAAATATTTTTTCAATGAAAAAGATAGTTGGTTTAACCCTCGAATTATCCCTAAAAGCCGTTTTCTCATTGGACAAGTACCAATTGAAAAATATGAGTAGAAAGCTCTGTTTTTTGCTATTCAACATATAGCAAATCGAAAAAAAGTTATTCTGAAGTGCTCCCCCCCCCGTGACCAAACTAAACCTTTTGCATACAGTTGTTATTTTACATTCATACATCATATAAAAACGGCATGACTTGTCACGGGGGGGGGGGGGAAGCTGTCAAAATGCCCAGAAACACTTTATTATAAAAACTTATTAGAAACTTATTTTGTACAAACCTGTAGGCAAATATCAATTTACAATGGCATGTATCAGGGCTTTAGTTTTGAGTGTGTACCAAGTAATTAATTGTCTCATTTCTCAACCAAACATATGTTGTGGGTACTCAGAAGAACCGTCGCAATGAGACGGTTCTTTTAAGCACCAAATCATAGGTCAAATCTGATGTGTAAGAAAATATTTACAATATTACGCTCAAAACCCCTGTTTATCTAGAAAATGTCCCTTCTAGTTTTGCAATCATCTTGATGGGGAAGAGAGAGCTGGTTGATTTTCTTAGTTTGTCCTCCTGGTGTCTTGTGATTGTTGTCTGGCTCTTCCTCGTGGTGCCATGAGTTTGTCTGCAGTTTGAGATTGTGGTATTTTCTGATCATACTCACTATTTTTATACAGTATGCAAATATGATACAACTCAGTGCACAAGTCAAACTGGTTAAACTTGAAACATTACAGGTAATAGTAGAAATTCATTGACAGCACACTTCTTTAGATAAAACAATGAAATCTTCTCAATCCGAATTTTATACAAACGCATTACTTTCGTCTCAAGTTTATACCACAAACCTAATATTTACATGTATTTAGGTGAATACTCGACAAAACTTTGACTTTCTGTGAAATAAAATTTGGTCACAAAAAATACCCCGACCCCGTAAACCCCACAGTCCTGGCATAATTATGCAATATTTTCAAAATAGTTTTATTTTGCTAGGTGCACAAAATGTAAGGGTTTGATTAAAGCACAAAATTATAGTTGTCAGTTTTGCAATATCCTCGCCACAGGCTGCCAGAATTTGGGCAGATTTAATAGGAAACTGTCCGAGGTCCTTTATAAATTCTAAATGTACCAATGCGCTTCGTTGAACCGCAAATTTTACACTTCGTAAATTTCACACTGTGAAGATGGGTGCCAATTACTCACAGCACGTGAAAAAATCGATACCAATACGTCACATAGTTCGTACCAATATCTCACACTTTGTGCAAAATACGCACAAAGTCAACTTTTATGTATCATACATGCATTTTTCCTCACATTGATACCCCCTCCCCATTCTGCTGCTTTTTGCATTCGATTCCAATGAATCATAGTTTTGTAACTGACATCGGTGACAATTTAGTACCAATTCTTCACATGGTCATTGATGATTTGATACCAATTTTGCACATGTGTGAGGATTTGATATATCATTTTACAGCTTTGATGAGTTGGTACCGATTCTTCACACTTGTGAGGATTTGGTACTAATTCGTCACATCGAAGAAAAGTCGTACCACTTCTTCGCACGTTAAAAATATAAAATGTGAAATTTGAGCACAAAGGGGTACGTGCATTTAGAGGCTATTTTGGCCCCCCTATGAGGACAAAATATAAATGTAGCTCTTCACAAGTATCTTCGTATTAGTTTATTAGAACAATAGCCAAAGTGTAAAAATCTGGCATTGATTCGACTTTTACCGTTGCTATGGTAACAAAAATGGGCTGAAAATAGGAAAATGACCATTTTGGAGCAAATTGTAGACATGTAACAGAGGAATTATTATAGAGCACATGCAAATACCAAAAATATATTTTAACAGATTATGAGAATTATCACGGCACACAATATATTAAATTTTTTTTTAATATTTGCTTGTGCTGATATCTAATTCTAAAAAAATCGGTCTCCAAAAGCCTCAAATTTTGCCAAGAATGGCAGTTTCTCTACTTTAAGCCTTTTTTGTCGGTCATTTTGGTTACCATAGCAACCAGTAAAAGTAAAATAAATGCCAGAGTTTTACACTTGGGCTATTCTTCTAATACACCAATAAGATGAAATTGGTGAAAAGCAACTTTCAGTTTTTGGCTCTAGAGGGGGCCATAATAGCCCCTTAATGCACGTACCCCTTTTACATCTCAAAAATTATCGAAATTGACCGCACGTTACTTTCACTTTGCCAAAAGTGACGTATAGGTACCAATTCTTCACATGGTGTGAACTTTACGTTATGTGAAATTTGCGGTTCAACAGCGCTTGCTGATCCACGTCCTTGTCACGCATGCGTGTACCACCCTATACTTGCTTTTCCATGATGGAGTTGGAGCAGCGATAGGGATTTCATCTTAAATACGCACACATGTGCTGTTATTTCAATATGGTACCTAAATACCGATCATTTAGCATTCAGACACTATTGATATTATTTTAGGCAACATGTGTCTATGATCCATCTCTGAAAGCTCCGCAAAGTAATTGTGCAGTACAAGAACGCTTATACCTTTATGTACTGATAGATTTTCCCATAAACTTTGATACAACTAGTTAGGATAGTCAATTAAATATATTAAGGGCTTGTAGGTTATAATTTACTTTAATAATTGTATTTTTCCATGAATTTTTATTTTGTCTTAACAAACAGTACAGACCCTGATAAAATGCCACATTAAGCGGCATTTAATCTGGTTCTTCGTTGTCTGCCAAAGTACCCGGCTAGTGTATTTGTTATTGAAAACTTTTAAAATTACTGCCATATTTGAAAGCGATCAAATAGTAAAGGCATATACACCATTAGGGTAAGTCGGGTAACTTTCGACATGAGGTAAATTCGGACAGTGGCATTGTTTGTTTCATATTTTAATTATTGGAATAAAATATATTAACAAAGCAAACAGTGAAAATCCTTGTGATAAGGAGCCGTCTCATCTGGATTTGTACTGTTTGCAAATGTATGTCCGAATTTACCTGATATCCGAGGTTACCTGACTTTACCCTAAATAAGCTGAATCACTATGAATTTTGAGTATAGGAAGAAAAATATTTCTTGATTGCTACCCCTTCCCCCTGTAATGCTCAATCAAACATCAAACCTGTCACTTTATAGTAAATAGTGCATAATTTAATGGCGACTACGTCATACAATGATTTCATGATTTACCTTATTGCTAACCTTGTATATTGGGTTGAAATGCATTCCAAAAAGAAATGTTTGTGTGAATATTGCTGGGTCAAACAATTAAGTTATATCGAGACGGGTTTCCATGGGCTGAAACCAGTAGGGTTTAGTCGGGTAAAATCGGACATCATGTAAACTCGGACGCACATTTGCAAACAGTGGAAATCCAGATGAGACACTGTTTGCCTAGCCTAGTTAGTTTATTTTTATTCCAATAACTGAACTATGAAACAAGCCAGTCGGCTGTCCGAATTTAGCAGTCTGTCCCAATATACCCGACTTTACCCTACTAATCAGAGGATGAAGTGTCTTGTTCAGAGACACAACGCATTGCCTTCGGCTTGACTCGAATCCAAAACCCCTCGATGTCGAGTTGAACACTCCTTCACCGAGCCAACGCATTCCTTTTCATTATTTTTTTAACTACGAGATGGCCATTGTGCCGTGGATCGCTCAACTGAACCCTTCGCATGAGGAGAGGGTGTTACACTTAAAATCAAAATCCCATTTCTCCATCTTGATTATCACTCAGATTATGAGCAAAGCCTATCAATGCACTAAATGTAATGAAAAAATATATACTTTTCTGAACAATTTCAACGCCAGACATTTTACCCAACCAAAAAGGTTAGGGATGTGCATAAGATCAAACAATTTACTTGCACAATGGTCTACACTTCTATTCTTGTTATTTGATACGCAGCGTGACCTTCTTAAGAAAAAAACTTTTTGACTTTTTACCACATCCGAGGGGTGAGGGTGTGTAAAGGGGCAGAATATTTGCCTGCATCGTGTTCTATGCTTCAATCCTATTAATTAGAATATGCAACATGACTACTGTCAGAAAAGAAGAAAACGACCTTTTGATCCAACACCAGGGATCAAGGGTGTGTGTAAGGGCAAATTTTTGCTAGCATGTTATTTTATGCTTCATTCCCTTTGATTTGACGTGTGCCTCATGACCACATTCTGAAAAAGTTAATTTTATAAAAGGCTATATGACTCCTGTGGCGGGGCCATATTTGACCACAGGGGCATTATTTGAACAAACCTAGTAGAGGTTTGCTAGGTGATGCTACATACAAAGTATTGAGGCTCTAGGCTCGGAGATTTTTTCATGTGTTCCCTATATAAGCCTATATAAAACAAGCGAACCCCAGGGCGGGCCCATTCCCCCCAGGGGTATCATTTGAACGAACTTGGTAGATGTCTTCTAGATGATGCTGAATGTACTAAAAATTAAGGGTTCTAGGTCTTGTGGTTTCAGACAAGAACATTGTTTCATGTTTTCCCTATATGAGACTATGTAAAACATGTAAACACCGGGCAGGGCCATCATTAACCCCAGGAGCATAATTTGAACAAAATTGGTAAACGTCCACTAGATCATGCTGCATATCAATTATCAAACCTCTAGGCATCTTGGTTTCAGACAAGACGATTTTTAAGTTTTCATCTCAAAAATCTATTTTTAGCCTGTGTGACCTAAATATGCAACGGACCAAAACCATTTGAACAACAATTTAAGATGGCAATATAAGGATTATTCCTGGCAAGTTTAGTCAAAATCAAGCCAGAAGTTAATACGGAGGTATGTTGACGACCGACATCCAGCCATCACTATAGCTCGTCTATAGACTTTGGCTCAGGTGAGCTACAAAGGCGATGCACGTACTGATAAAACTGTTTTAATGGCTTTGTTGATTCGTTAAGTGCTAGTCAACAACTTTCAGCTATATGTCTTGTCCTCCTTGGTTCAACAAGTCCTAAGCAGAAGATAATGCGTCTTGCTCAAAGACACGACGCAAGTGCCTACGATTGGCCTAGAACCCGCAACTGAGCACTGAGTCACTACGCTCTTCATTATTGAATTTATTTGACTCATTCGAATCATTATATTCACAAAAAGAATAAAACTGATTGTGGTCCAATTTGGCCATCGACGCGAGAAAACCTGATGCTGTTGCTGGTGAACAACAAAGGTGCAGACCTGCCTGCGCATCTACGCAGTCTGGTCAGTATCTTTGTTTTTCGCTTTTAAAGAGCCCAATACATTATAGCTAATATCGCAACTTGCAAAGTTTCAATATTCTAGCTTGTCTCTGTAGCTTACTAGGCTGGCATGAGCATCACTCGATCGAAATCCCGGATATATTTTCTTACATCGAGAAGGGCCTGGGCCTCGACACAAAATAAAAAAACAGCCAGACCTTGTTGTATGTACACACCAACGGCACAGACTTTCATGTGCCATGGGCGGATCCAGAAGGGGGACAGGGGGTCCGGACCCCACCCCACCCCCTCTGAAAGTCACAAAATTATAGGGTTTCTTTGTAGAACTTGTCCAGACCGCCTGAATAATCACTAAGCTACCGAGCCAGCATTCAATTTTCGGCCAATATCGGCACGCCATCGAAACGCCATTTAAATGACGTTTCGCTGGCGGGTCGATGATGGCCCGCTTATAGTAGTATTGGCTTGGATCCTCTCTCCCCTCTAAAATAACAAACTAAAAAAAATCGTTGTCAAAAGTGGACCCCCTCCAACAAAACTTTCTGGACCGCGCATGAGTGCATCCAAAACTATAGTATCAGAACTGTATTCATGCCAAAGTTTAGCATTCTGGTAAAATAGTGAGTATGATCAGGAAATACCACTACCACAAACGTCAGACAAGCCTGTGGCATCATGAGGAAGAGCCACACCACAATCACAAGACACCAGGAAGACAAACAAAGCATAGCTCAACCAGCTCTCTCTTTCCCATCAAGATGATTGCAAAACTAGAATGTACCCAAAGTAACGCACAACAAAACATAGAACAATCACAGAATCCCACACAACAACGAATCCACAACAACAGAACCATTGCCTTAGAACGGACAGTAGACTAAGCCACCAGTGGCTTAAATGCATTTTACTAGAAATGGTACCAAATATCGCCCTAGATCCTGCTGTTGTTAAGCTAGTATAGCTGCTTCCTACCTATTGCAATGTTTCATCATAGAGAAATAATCTAATCAAATTGATACACTATGTTGAAAGAAAGAAAAGGGCTCACGACTAACAGATAGTCAGAGCTAAAGAAAACCTTAAGTTCAGCATCGGTGGGCCAAGCTACAGCCACGCATCAGGCACCAACCCACCTGTAAGCCTCTGTAGCTGAGCAGACTGGTTTCAGTCTGACTTGGTCAAAATACCCAGACATGTTTTCATTGCATCGAGGGCCAATATGTACATGTAACTGGTCTTCAATGATACTCAAGTTTACTTAGCATGATCAAACAAATAAAATCATTCGCAACCAGCGCAGACTCAAACCATCCTCAGCATCAGCATACGCAGCTAACAATCTTTGCTCGCCATTCATTTTATAGCCATATGCTTAAGGCTGCTTCCTCTGCTTCCAGGTTTTAAGCGACCCCCGTTTATTTATCTGCTTTAGTCGCTTTAGCAAAAGCAGGTCTATTAATGAGTTCACTTCATCCGTCCGTCTGTCCGTCAGTCCGTATATCCATCCGTAACACTTTTGGGGTGCTTAGTTTGTGAAATCAGTCATTTCTTAGTTATCGATCCTTATTATTCAAACTTTGCATCATGATTGTTCACATATTGAAGATGTGCACCTCCGATTTTTAGCACACTTCATGAATATTGTATGTTAAACATAAATATTTTACCGTCCAAAAATGCTTAGATAGGATCTGGTTTGTGTAATCTGTAACCCAAAAAGTTTTCAATTGAATATTCAAACTTTGCATAATGATAGTACACATATTGAAAATGTACACATTTCATAAATATTTTTTGATTAGTGTTGAATTTAGACATTTTTTCTGTAAAATGCTAAGTTGGTGTCTAGTTTGTGTAATTTGTACCTCCGACATTTCCCATTTCTTAATATGCAAACTTTGCATAATGATTGTTCATACATTGAATATGTGCACACCCTAGTTTGGGCGCATTTCAAAAATATGTTTTTATAATATGCACAATGCGTTTAGCAATTTCTTATGGTTCGCATCTTTTTTGTGCTCATCTTTGTGCAGTGCCGATCAATTTTAATTGCAATGACGAGAACAGGATCTTAGGCAAATGAATCCACGAAATTTCAGACGCCATCCTTTAAATAAGCATTTGGGGAGAGCACGAATTGCAGACGGGGTCAGTAAGCAAAATTCACATCCGTTGTAAGTATTGCTAAAATGATAAGCATGTGATTTTTCGTTTGGTGGTCTCTCATCTTCCTCGTGCATTAAACGCCCATAAAACTATTGGTTATGTGACAGATGTAATCGAGATTTCAAATGCTGAAAAAAATAGCTGCCACCAATGACGTCAAAACGTAGTCATCATTTGATTAAACTTCAAATGTTAACTGGCATTTCAATTCAACAGAGACTCACTTTACAAATATATTATTGGCTTACAATGTATTTCTTCTTATGGTTGATTTAAACCTTAAGTTTCTGAAAAATGGTGCGACGCATTTGCGAGATAACGGTGACGTTAGATTTTATCCTTCGGCTCGTGCACTGTAGTAGTGAAGATATTTCAGTACACAGTATTTGTCTGAATGTGTTGGAAGGCATCATGCAGTTTTACTTGTTATTGTGGTTCAAGAAAACCCGACTAGAAACACGGTTTAAAAGCTATAACGTAAAAGCATTAGTAAAAACGTCAAATTGTGAAAACTTGGTCTAGCTAGGCGGCTAAGAGCCAAATTTTGGCCTGATTGTGAGCATGAAATTTGACACAGTTTTAGACCATGACTGACTAAGCAGAATTGGATATAGAACCACATTGGAAATGCATACTGCGCATGCGCAACGCATTTTATGATTTTAGGCTGTTATCATAGAGATTTCATACAGTTTGACTTTAAAAGAGGGGTCATGTTGGCTGCCGAATAATGAAATGTAGCAGAACTGATGTTCATTGTTTGTAGTTTAGTCCTCTTCATTGTTGAATTGCTGCGCATGTGCACAAACTTGAATTTTGTACAAAGATGGTATTCTGTTTCTCTTTTATTGTAAGTTGCGCAAAACCCGATGCCCCAATCAAAGGACTAAAGCATGTCTTCAATATAGGGACCTACAGACCTGTTTAGATGCGCATGCGCAGTGGGTTTCTTTTAACCAGATGTTGTTTAGACGATAAACAAAGCCCCATTTATTTACAAGTATAAGCTTTCATAAAAAAGCTCTGTCTACGTTAAACGTATATAAAAATTGTTATATGACTTAAAAGTCAACTTTTAAGCAAAGCGGATAGTAGGCTTGCGGCAGACAGACAGACATGCAATCAGTTTTTTTGCTCAAGCTCAAAGCCCTTGGAACACTGGACAGACGCGCTCACCACCACCAGTCTGGTCCAAAGTCACCACGACATATTAATTTGGATTGTTTTGACTTGGGGACGTCTCTGAAAAAATATGTTTTAGTCAAGGCAGTGGCGTAGCTTATATAGGTCACTGGCCAATGGCAATACACATTTTTGATAGACAAACAGACGGACTCACAGACAGACAGGTAGGCAGACATTATATTCTGCTGTGCTTGAGCTCACAGACCTCATATTTCTGCCTGTTGATGGACTGTCTCCAAACTGTCAGTGAACTGTATATGTATATTTGTGTCTCACTTCCCATAAACGAACCATACCAAACATTAGTTAGTCTACGCCAGTCTGTTTTATGTGGGTATGATAACGTTACATTTTTAGTGGGGGGGGGGGGCTGATATGCCTCATAGTTTGTTTGTGAAGCTACTTTCTGGCTTCGAGGTATTTGGTCCCCCTGTAAAAGATTTCACCTTTGGAGTCAGTGTTGCCATTTTAGATGGAGACTCCGTTGTTCAGATACTTAAAAGTGTAAGGGGTAGCACAATTCAGTGAGCAGTATACCAAAGATGTTTTTAAAACGTTACGTAATATCTACTTTTTTGCAGTTGATCGAGTGGATTTAGTGTGCGGCACATGTTAGGCGGACAGTTTAAAAGCCAACCCCATAGTCAGCTATCATTTGGTGTGAAATCAATTTGTCTTGCTTTTTTCATTCACTCACAGGATGCAATAAAACATCTTTTCTCTTTTGTTGTGGAAACCGGTGGGTAAGCTTTCTAGCTGTAACTGGGTATTTTGTAAAAGTGAACTCTCTCCCTGAAAAGCCACCTACAGATTACCTTTGCACCATTGACCGATTCATCACAGTACTGTGTGGTAGAACAAGCAAGCACCTACATGAATATAGACATGGATAGACCAAAAGGATTTGTTCAATGAAATGCTAGCCCTTACGAAGGTGGCTTTGTACCAGCAAATTTTAAAGGTGCTCATGTGTTAGGGTCAGTGCTAGAAAAGGGGAAATGATTACCAAGTCCAGCAAACTGTGATGGATAGAACTAGACACTGGAATGTACAGTCCACTGTGGACCACCATACCACAAGCATCAAAATCTTCTCTTGACCTTATGAGATATGGCTGTCTTCAAGGTTGCAGAAGTACAAAATGCAGCTCTCCAGTGTACGACCCTTTGTGCCTGTGGTGGCAACTTTGAAAACTACATTTCTGTAAATTGATGATTGTTTTTAAAATAGGTAATGTTAAATAACTGAAAATCCTTGAGAAGTTGTGTCATATCAGCTTACATACAGATTAAGGCACATACATGTATCGCCAGCTCTCTTGGTTAAATGTCACTTCGAAAATGTATACGTTTGTATATAAGATCAACGTGATCTTGTCATCTTGGCACAGGTGCCAAGTAACCAAAAATAAACGCATAACAATGCATGGAAAAAAGACAGTCAAAAACTCTTCAGTAAACTCTATTAAATAGCTTATAGTCGAAGTAACATTATGGTAGGTAGTCATTCAAGAACATGATGGGTAAACCAGGCATGTCCCAAGCATATCAAGAGAAATTCATTCATGTCATGCTGCGCTAGAGAACCACTGTACTCGAACAGAATGGGCATCACGGGTTGGCTGCTGTCGACGAGGGTACAAAATATACCGTTTAAGCGTACATGGCTGTTAAAAAGGGTAATATTTTTGCTAATATTTTCTTTGGAACATATGCTGTGCTTAATTTTGTCATTCATATATCCAGCTGTATATCTGCTTAACAGAGATTTATGTGAGTTAAGCGTTAGTCGATACAGCACCTGAGTTATGCAAAAAAGGTGATATTTTTCCTGAAGAAAGGATGAAAGCCATTTTTGTTTATGTTCTGGAATATATGCTTACTTTAGTTAGTTAAGATAAAATGCAAAATATTAGTACTACCTCTTGGCTCTCGTTTGTGGTCTTAAATTGTGAGATTGTTACTTCCCATGTGGTATCCTGTGTCAGGTGTGGTACTTAATTGTTTCGATTCATTATAATGTGCAAAAAGTGAAAGTTATTGACAAGTGAAACTTGTTCAAGCCCTCCAGTAAAAAAACTTACTGACCGTTGCAAGGCGGTTCTTCATTGGATGATCATTTGTGTTATTTCTATGCTTTCGCGTCTGCTCATTGCTGCCTTGTGGTAGGCTGACCTCTTGGCTCTCGTTTGTGGTCTTAAATTGTGAGATTGTTACTTCCCATGTGGTATCCTGTGTCAGGTGTGGTACTTAATTGTTTCGATTCATTATCTTTGCCCCCATTTTAGTTTCATACTATACGCATAGTACTACATTAATTGGCTGTTCTGGTCCAGTGACTGGGTCATAGATTGCATACAAATTTATAATATTTAGACCCTCGACTACTAGTACAATGCCCTCAAATTCTGCGTACAGTTTCAAAATGGTTTGCAACTTCACAAAAATAAACAGAAACATGCAAAACATTTTATTCATTCACTTATTCTTCATTGTGTGATGCCATTAAATCATAACTAATGACTAAAATAGCGTCTCATTAATCTGTGAACACATTTCGTACACATAAAAAATCCTATTGGCTGGTACTCAGCTAGTTTTAGAATCTAAAGGCTCCAATTGATCCAGATTTTATTCCTTTATACTCAAACTTTTTTTGATAACTTTAATTTTTATTTAAACGGAAGACACTTCATATGTGGATGTAAGTAGTAAGGGCGCTGCTATATCTATAAACAAAAATACGTAATATGTTAATTTCTCTGTCAATGTCTCGAATGTGATCCAAAATGGTCAATTTCATATCTTCAGCCTATTTTGGCGTCTGTTTTTTCTACCATAGCAACAGTAAAAGTCAAATTAATATCAGACTTTAACACTTGGGCTGGTGTTCTATTAAACTAATTAGGAGAATTCTATGAAAATCAACTTTTATTTTTTTTTTGCCTCATAGGAGGGAAGGTGGCAAAATATCGCCCCTTAATGCACGTACCTCTTTATTCTCTGTTGGTGGAACATGAAAATATTTTATAGCCTTGGGGCCTGGTTTCACACAAATATACTGAAACAATAAAATTATATCTGCTTGACGTTTATGTCTGCCAGTTCAAAATGTATGAACCGACTCTTTCATTCAAATGTTCACATAACCAACTCTGATTATTTAGAAGCGTTTAGCACTTACGAGATATTCATTTGATAATCAGTAGAGCCGCTGACAAAGCAACGAACACAAGTACCCTTAAAATCAAAAGTCACAACATCAATAGCTGGTGTGTCCGTCATAATCCTGAACCGTTCAAGCACATTTAAACATCACTGAGCAAACTCTCTAGTAAGACGTTATGCGTTGTAGATATATGCACTGCTTTTACGACCACAGCCATTAATCTGTAACATACTCTGACGTCACAAAACATCGATTACGAGTGTGCGTGAAAACAGTCAGAAAATTCATTTTTGTCCAGAATTTGGATTATCAACAGAATCAAACAATTTTCTTTGTCATAACAAGCATTTCAACATTAATTAAGACCAATCAGCTCCAAAACAATTGTTAATGGGGATTCTCTGATAATTTTGCAGTAAGGGGTGGGGTACAAAACACAGATTTAGTAAATCTTTGACGACAGACATCAACTATAGTTGTTTTTTTTTTCTTTTGAGTAATTGTTGTCATAACTAGACACAACAAATAAAAACAAAAAACGGTCTTAAAATGATGTTGGGTTAAGGAGATTTTGCAGTTCCTTAATTGTTATTTGTTTAATTCAAAGGGAGGTAATTTCAGTTAACTTCGTAAATTAAAGGTTTTGAAGTGCAATTACGCTCGTTCAGTAAGCTGACTTGGGATTTTTAGATGTTTTTCATCATCGGACGTTTCTGGTTGCCATTTAACGTAAAATGTGTCGCGTTTTGTTGATAAACATCCTGATGATAATGGAAAAAGTTTTGTGCACATAAGGTTCAACAACCTTTCAAGATAAGAAGATAAAAATCAAATAATTACCAAATTTTGTGTGTCCGACGTTTGATAAATATTTTGGTTTTATTTTTTTTTGCGACATCTTGACTGGGTTGATAGGTACAGTACCATTAAAATGGGACGTTTCTTTTTTGTTTGAGTATACATGTATCTATGAATTGAGCCACCCCCCCCCCCCCCAAAAAAAAAAAATATTGCAAAGTCTCACCACTCACATATTTT